>CAUYLG010066253.1:0-89171 GCA_963573385.1 Cacajao melanocephalus
TTGGGGTTGCTCTTCTTGAAGAATATCTTTGTGATGTTCTCTGTATTTCCTGGACTTGAATGTTGGCCTGCCTTGCTAGGTTGGGGAAGTTCTCCTGGATAATATCCTGAAGAGTGTTTTCCAGCTTGGATTCATTCTCTCTGTCACATTCAGGTACACCTATCAAACGTAGATTAGGTCTTTTCACATAATCCTGTATTTCTTGAAGGCTTTGTTCATTTCTTTCACTATTTTTTCTCTAATCTTGCCTTCTCATTTTATTTCATTGAATTGATCTTCAATCTCTGATGTCTTTTCTTCTGCTTGGTTGAGTTGGCTATTGCAACTTGTGTATGCTTCGTGAAGTTTTCATGTTGTGTTTTTCAGCTCCATCAATTTATTTATATTCTTCTCTAAGCTCTTTATTCTCGTTAGCATTTTGTCAGACCTTTTTTCAAGGTTCTTAGTTTCTTTGCATTGGGTTAGAACATGTTCTTTTAGCTCAGAGAAGTTTGTTATTACCCACTTTCTGAAGCCTGTTTCTGTCAATATATCAGACTCATTCTCCATCCAGTCTTGTTCCCTTGCTGGTGAGGAATTGTGATCCCTTGGAGGAGGAGAGGCATTCTGGTTTTGGATGTTTTCATCCTTTTTGAACTGGTTTCTTCCCATCTTTGCAGATTTACCTACCTGTGGTCTTTGCTGTTGATGACTTTTGAATGGGGTCTTTGAGTGGACATCATTTTTATTGATGATGAAGTTATTTCTTTCTGTTTTTTAGTTTTCCTTCTAACAGGCCCCTCTGCTTTAGGACTGCTGGAGGTCCACTTCAGAACCTGCTTGCTTGAGGATCACCTGCAGCAGCTGCAGAACAGTAAGGGTTGCTACCAGCTTCTTCTTTTGCCATCTGTCCCAGAAGGATACCCACCAGATGTCAGCCTGAGCTCTCCTTTATGAGATGTCTCTTTGGATATACGGGGGTCGGAAAGCTGCTTGAGGAGATAATCTGTCCTGTATAGGAGCTCAGGAGCTGAGCTGTGAGCTCAGTTGTTCCATTCAGAGCTGCTGGGCAGTTACATTTAAGTCTGCTCCAGTGGAACTCATAACTGCTTTTTTTTCCCAGGTGCTCTGTCCTGGGAGGCGGGATTTTATTTATAAAAGTTCCTAATGTGCTGCTGCCTTTTTTAAGAGATGCCCTGCCCAGCGAGGAGGTAGCCTAGTCACAGTCTGCCAGCAGAGGCGTTACTGAGCTGCCGTGGGTTCTGCCCAGCTGCTTTGTGAACTTCCTTGTGGTTTTGTTTATAGAGGTATAGTTAGAACTGCCTTGGTAATGGCAGTCTGCCTCAGTAATGGCAGACTGCCTCAGTAATGGCCGACTGCCTTGGTAATGGCGGACTGCCTCAGTAGTTGTGGACTGCCTTGGTAATGGTAGATGCGCTTCCCCCTACAGAGCTGGACCGTCCCAGGTCCAGCTGTGCTTGCTGTGAAACTGTCAATCCAGAGCATTTTAGATTGCTGGTCTTTGTGGGGGTGGGACCTGCTGAGCCAGATCACCTGTCTCCCTGTTTCAACCCCCTTTTTTTCCGTTGAATGGGCAACTCTGTCTCCTAGGTGTTCCAGGCACCAGTTGAAATGGCCGCCCGGATTTGAGTGAGTTTTTGTGTGGAGACCCACTGCGCTGGCTGAAACAGCTGTGCTGGAGACTCATAGTGCTTTTCTGCCCACAAATCTCTTGGTCTGTGGGCAGTAAAAATTTGTTTGGAAATGTGGTGATCACTTACCCTCTGCATTCTCGCTGGGAACTGCACTACAGAGCTGTTCCTATTTAGCGATCTTGAATCATCTCTCTGATCCCATTCTTTTTTATGGCTGCAAAGTATTCCATGGTGTATATGTGCCACATTTTCTTTATCCAGTCTGTCATTGATGGGCACTTAGGTAATTTCATGTCTTTGCTATTGTGAGTAGTGAGGCTTGTCAGTTCTAATCACTTGCCCAAAGTCACATGGGTAGAAAGGTGCAGAATGAGGATTTAAACCCAGTAGGGAATTAGACTTCAGTAGTTCTGCTTAACTTCAATGCTTCTGCTTTTATCCCCCGTGCATTAGCTTGGGGTCTTTCAGAAATAGGGACTCCAAACACTGCATATTCTCACTTAAAAGTGGATGTTGAACAATGAGAACATGTGGACACAGGGAGGGGAACATACACACTGGGGTCTGTTGGTGGGTGGTCGGCTAGGGGAGGGATAGCAGGGGGTGGGGAGACTGGGGAAGGATAACGTTAGGAGAAATATAATGTAGGTGATGGGGGGATGGAGGCAGCAAACCACCATGGCATGTGTATACATACCTATGTAACAATCCTGCAAGATCTGCACATGTACTCCAGAACTTAAAGAAGAAGAAGAAGAATAAAAAGAAATAGGGACTCCCTCTAGATGCTTCAGGCACCAGTTTGTTGTGCCTCATGAAGTAAAGAGAGCAAAAGCTCCAACAGAAATGTACACTTAAAAATTATTGTAGTAGTAAATTTTATGTTACAGGTATCTTACCACAATTGGAGGGTTTAAAAAATGTGTGTGTGTGTGTGTGTGTGTGTATGTCTGCTGAGGTTAGAAAAACATTTTTTAAACCTCCAATTGTCACTTTCTGTGAGTATGGTTAATGCATTCTTATCTAGTCATCATCCTATTTTCATAATGTAGCTTCGCCTATTCACTGCACTGACCTCCCTTTACCTCCAGCTTGTGGCTCCTGCATATTCACAGCTTCTGTTTCCTCGTGTCTTCTGCTGTATTGTGGACTTCTGTTTCCTGCTTTCTCTGAGTGCCTCACTGCTTCCAGCCCTCTCTCTCAGGTTGGTTCACAATTAATTGCAATTTTGCCATTAAAAGTAATGGCAGATTTGCATTTCTCTAATGACCAGTGATGATGAGCATTTTCTCATATGTTTGTCAGCTGCATAAATGTCTTCTTTTAAGAAGTGTCTGTTCATGTCCTTTGCCCACTTTTTGATGGGGTTGTTTGTTTTTTTTTCTTGTAAATTTGTTTAAGTTCTTTATAGAGTCTAGTTATTAGCCATTTGTCAGGTGGTAGATTGCAAAATTTTTTTCCCATTCTATTGGTTGCTGGTTCACTTTTATGATAGTTTCTTTTGCTGTGCAGAAGCTCTTAAGTTTAATTAGATCCCATTTGTCTATTTTGGGTTTTGTTGCCATTGATTTTGGTATTTTAGTCATGAAGTCCTTGCCCATGCCTATGTCCTGCATGGCATTTCCTAGGTTTTCTTCTAGGGTTTTTATGGTGTTAGGTCTTATGTTTAAACCTTTAATCCATCTGGAGTTAATTTTTGTATAAGGTGTAAGGAAGAGATCCAGTTTCAGCTTTCTGCATATGCCTAGCCAGTTTTCCTGACACCATTTATTACATAGGAAATCCTTTCCCCATTGCTTGTTTAAATCAAAACCACATTGAGATACCATCTCATGCCAGTTAGAGTGGTGATCATTAAAAAATCAGGAGACAACGGGTGCTGGAGAGGATGTGGAGAAATAGGAACACTTTTACACTGTTGATGGGAGTATAAATTAGTTCAACCATTGTGGAAGACAGTGTGGTGATTCCTCAAGGATCTAGAACTAGAAATACCATATGACCCAGAAATCCCATTAATGGGTATATACCCAAAGGATTATAAAACATTCAATTATAAAGACACATGCACACGTATGTTTATTGTGGCACTGTTTACAATAGCAAAGACTTGGATGTTTACAATAGCAAAGACTTGGATTATAAACCATTCAATTGTAAAGACACCTGCACATGTATGTTTATTGTGGCACTGTTTACAATAGCAAAACCAACCCAAATACCTATCAAGGATAAACTGGATAAAGAAAATGTGGCACATATACACCATGGAATACTATGCAGCCATAAAAAAGGATGAGTTCATGTCCTTTGTAGGGACGTGGGTGAAGCTGGAAACCATCATTCTCAGCAAACTGACACAAGAACAGAAAACCAAACACTGCATGTTCTCACTCATAAGTGGGTGTTGAACAATGAGAAGACATGAACACAGGGAAGGGAATATCACACACTGGGGTTTGTCGGGTGTTGGGGGGGCCAGGGGAGGGATAGAAGGGGGTGGGGGGATTGGGGAGGGCTAACATTATAAGAAATACCTAATGTAGATGATGGGGGTTGGATGCAGCAAACAACCATGGCATGTGTATACCTGTGTAACAAACCAGTACATTCTGCACATGCATGCCAGAACGGAAAGAATTAACAAAAAAGTAATGATAGAAACCGTAATTACTTTTGCACCAACCGAATATCTTCAAGTCAGCCTTCCTAGGAGAAAAGATCAGATTGAATGGCATCTTAGGTTGGGCTTCCTGGAAACAGGCTCTCAGGTGGAGATTTGCCTGCAGGGACTTTTTTGAGAGAGCTTTTGGGATCAGCACTATGGGTGGAGTGCAGACAATAGGACTGGGTGGAAAAGATGTTAGACTTTGATATAGTCTCAATAGAGGCTTCAGCTGATACCATGGGGATGCTTTGGCGCTGGGATGGTGTTCAGATTTACCCCCTTCAAGCAAGAGGGTCAGGTCTTGATACCCTGACATTGATCTGTTATTGGATATGAGCTGCCCTTGGTGGGGGGTGTGACTGCAGGTGAGGTGGCTTTCTTTCACTGAGGACGATTTTCAGAGATGGACTGAGCTGACATCTGTTGGCTACCAGTACTCCCAGCAGCTAGGGGAATGTGAGCCTCCGTCCTGAAAGAGGTCTGGGTGGTGCCCTACGACATCCTCTGTTGATGGAATAATCACTTTTCAGAATACAGCAGCCCACAGGGCCACCTCCATGGCCCTTGGTGTCCCCTGCTCCATCCAATGGACATCTGTATTTGCCTCTGTTGCTAATTTCTGGTGCAATCAGATGCAACACTGGTTTCAGGTCCTCTGACATGGAACGTAGAAACCATGTGTAGGAATGGCCTGAGGCCTTGCTCAGATGGGGTGGGGGCACAGCAGGGCCTTCGAGCACCCCGAACTCTTGACCATAGCCATGATGCCTTGCCAGCTTCCCAGAGTCCAGGAGAGAATGCTTGTGCTCCAAATTTTTCTTATTTAAGGCCTGTTAGCCCAGTTGTTAGGAGCACAGATCTAAAGAGGTTCTGAAGCTGATCTCCAAATAGCACAACCATTTCTTCTCTGCTCTACAAGGAATTTCTCTTGTTATGTCATCCAGTCTCAAAGTATCAGACACCAAGGAAGGGTCCCAAGAGTGTAGGTGGATCAATACGTAGTCACAGCCCCTCCTGAACAAGAGCAGCCCTTCTGCTGTCGGCCAGACTGCTCTTCATGCTTCCGTGGTTCCTCCGAAGTTTCCGTTACAGTTTTTTTCTGCTTAGTCTAGGCCTTTCTTTCCTCCATGAAGTAAAAACAGACATGGAGATGCACATATGCTACAGGGGCCCAATATAGCACCGTCAGTCAAACCCTGCTCTCTCCCCCCTGCAGCAAGGATGTGGCTGGGCTCCCATCCCTTCCTTCCCTTTAATTGATTTTCAAATTCAGCCTCCTGGGATGGTGCCTTGGCTGGCTTTCCAAGTTCAGCCTCTCAACCTTAATTTAATGCTTCTAGGGTGGTGAGAACTTATGTTTCCCACCTACTAGTTGGCATCTGGCTGATTTTCTCATCTTGAAGAATTTAGTTTCATTAATGTCAAACCTTTGTACATTGCATTTGGGTTGTCAACAGTGATGTCTTCTCCTGCTGTTCCCAGTCCTTCTAAAACAGAGTCCTTCACCTACTCCAGGAGTGTTGGCACTCAGAGGGACCCAGTTGTGACCCATAGCAAGACTGTCAGCCATAGGACTTACTCCACTAAACCCAGGAGTCCCTGGGCCCAGGCTGAGATTAGCCGGAGGATGCTAAAAGCAGGTTGGATGATTCAGAGTCTGCTTTGTTTTAGCCAGGCAGCCTAATAGGGGGTCTTGAAGTCAAGTTTTCCTGTCTTCTCCTTCCAAGACTGTGTCAGAGATTCTATTCTTGGAGCAGATAACTTTTCAGTACTGAGTTGGCAGATGTTTATGATTGTTTTTTCACATTCTGGACAGAAGACAATTTTTGTTGTAAAATAGAAATACAGGGTTAGGAGGACACAAGGCACCTTAGTAGGGCTGGATCTTGGAAGAATAGTGACACGGTGAAACAGGTTTTGTCCTCTGTATTATTTTATTAGCCCTATTTTTTTTTTTAACAAATACTGATTATTTATGGTGAGTAACCCAAATCACTTTAGGTATGCCAAATGTCCCAGATCTCATCAGCTTGTTGATACAAATGAGATCATCTTGCAATAAATGTTCAGCCCATACAGGCTCATAGCTTTTGCCTCTTCATGCTGGGCCCCAGCGTTTTCAGGAGTCCTGCAGGAATGCCTCACGTGTGCTAGAGTGTAGTCCACTGTTTTTTTTTTTAACTCAAGTTTTTTTATTTTTATTTTTTGAAACGCGCCTCCCGCGAACCATTTGAGGATGAAAACTCTCTGCTGTACTTCTGCTATAGTCTTCCATAACAATTCCTCTCTAGCAATTTTTCTCCATGAGCCAAAAGTAGCCAATGATGTAGCCTTATGTAAGAGTCCATCTCTACATAGGACTATGATTAATTAGGTCCATTAGGTTCTCCTTCTGAAAATTTTGAATGAGATACTGCTCAGAGGAGTAGGAAGCTTGTCTGTTTTCTTCACTAATTTATCACCCTTGTTGATTACAGTACCCAGCACTCGGATGGGCCCTGATTCCCTGCCACTCTGTTGGGTGTGTGGGCTCTTGGGGTCTTTTACACATGTGCCATGGTCCCTGCATTGTGCTGCTGTTGTGCCCCTCTGCTACATGGCAGGAAAGTCCCTCTGCCCTGCATGCATTGAACTTGGGTGCCAGGCTCCCAAAGCAGTTCTTTTTGTGCCCAGAACCTCTCAGCCAAGTGCCAATTTCTCTTCTCCCACGAAGACTCAAGCCAACATAGACCAGTATAACTTCTCATGTCTCAAAGCTCATGAGAAATGTACAAAAAGGATCATTGGACCTCTGGATTTTTCTCCCTTGTACACAAAGCTCAGAAGGCCCTGATTATATTTAGGAAGGGGAGGCATAAGGAGAGGATATGCCATGAAACAGCTGCTGAAAAGCAGACTTAGTGATTCATACTCAGGAATGTCCATCAGTCAAGCTCTCCAAGTTGTGTTTTTAGTGGTGTTGCATAAGCCACACATGGCGTGGAGGGAATGGAGTCAGTTTATGCCAAATCAACAGCAGCAAAAGTAATGACATCATGGACAATAATAAAATAATCAACCAGCAACAGATGGAAGGGAAGAATTCCAGTTATTCTGGGAAACTGTTAGTGACATAAACTGTTTGGGGTCTTAGCTGGTCAAAGCAAACCCAATTCCACTAGCCAAAGATTAACAAGAGTATTATCATTCAGCCAGAAACATGAGCCACTCAATCCTCTGTCCAGTAAAACAGTCCTTTTGGGATTTGATGGGGATGAGGGGCACAGCAATTTCAAAGTATCATCCTCCGCTCATCATCAGAGAGCCTTGTTTGTTCACTGACACCCAATAAATCAGAACCAGGGATTTAGATAAAAATTTCCTTTGCCTTTTGATTTCCTTTATTAACAGAACCTATTAGAGGTCTGTTTATACTTTTTACTTGTACAATACTTCACACAAAGGCAGCAGATGGTACTGAAAGCTGGAGACTGGGCCCAATTGCATCTCCTGTAACCAGTGCTAACAGAGCCTGCTCTTGGATGTAAAGAAACTTGAATCTAATTGCAGGGTTGATTGTTACAATTCTGTGTAACTATAGGTTTCTTTGTCAGGGTTTTTTCCCCCTACTCTGATGTTTCTCCTTGAGCTCCTGTCAAATAGCTCCTTTAGGAATCTGAGTAGATTGACTGTTGATTATTTTAAACTGAGACTGAATTTTAAGATTGCAAGCTTCCTGGAGTGGTATCTCTAAGACTTGAAGTGCTTCTGTGTCCACATGCCACCCCGGACCTCCTGTTGAGGTTTCATGTGAACCTCATATTTGTTGTGTGTTTGGTGTCACATGAACCTTCCACCTGGCCATAGGTGACCAGACAGAGACTGGCACTTGAGCCAAAAGTAGCCAGTGAGGTAGCCTTATGTAAGAATCCATCTCTACATAGGACTATGAGTAACTAGGCCCATTAGGTTCTCCTTCTGAAAGTTTTGAATGAGACATTGCTCAGAGGGAGTGGGATATATGTTCATTCTAGTAGGAAGCTTGTCTGTTTCCTTCACTAATTTATCACCCTTGTTGGTTATAGTACCCAACACTTGGCTGGGGGCTGGGTACGGCAGCTCATGCCTGTAATCTCAGTACTTTGGGAGGTGAAGGCAGACAGATAATGAGGTCAGGAGTTCATGGCCAGCCTGGCCAACATGGTGAAACACTATCTCTACTAAAAATACAAAAATTAGCCAGGCATGGAAGCACATGTTTGTAATCCCAGCTACTTGAGCGGCTGAGGCAGAAGAATCGCTTGAACCCAGGAGGTGGAGGTTGCAGTGAGCCAAGATTGCACCACTGCATTCCAGCCGGGGTGACAGAGCAAGACTCTGTCTCTAAATAAATAAATAGTAGCACCCAGCATGGGCACATAATAAATATTTGATAAAACAAATGCATGCACCCTTACGTAGAAGGTTTTTTTTTTTTAAATCAGTATCTATCTCAATATATATATATATAATCTTTTTTTTTAAGACTTTATTTTTTAAGGCACCTTTAGGTTTGCAGCAGAACTGAGTGGAAGATACAGAGACTTCTCACATGCCCCCTGCTCCCTCACATGCATAGCCTCCCTCATTAACAACATCCCCACAGAATGGTACATTTGTTATAATTGATGAATTTACACTGACACATCATTATCATCCAAAGACCAAGTTTACATTAGGGCTCACTTTTAATGTTGTACATTCTATGGGTTTTGACAAATGCTTAATGGCATGTATCTACCGTTATAACAACATACAGAGTAGTTTCAGTGTCCTAAAACTCCTCTGGGATCTAACTATTCCTCTTTCCCTCCCTCCCCTCAACCTCTGGGCAATCCCTGATTTTTTTTACTGTCTCCATCATTTTGATTTTTCCAGAATGTCATAAAGTTGGAGTCATATAGAACACAGGCTTTTCATATTGGTTTCTTTTGCTTTGTAATATGCATTTAACATTCCTCCATGTCTTTTTATGACTTGCTAGCTCATTTCTTTGTAATACTGAATAACGTTGCATTCTCTAGATGTACATAGATTTTCCATTTACCTACTGAATGGCACCTTGGTTGCTTCTAAGTTTTGGCAATTATGAAGGAAGAGGCTATCAACATCTGTGTGTGGGTTTTTGTGTGGATGTAAGTTTTCAATCCATTTGAGTAAATATACCAAAGAGTCCAATTTCTGGATCATATTATAAGGATATGTTTAGTTTTGTAAGAAACCTCCAAACTGTCTTCCAAAGTGCCTGTACCATTTTGCATTCCCATCAGCAATGAATGAAAATTCCAGTTGATCCACATCATCACCAGCATTTGGTGTTTTCAGTGTTTTGGATTTTAGTGTGTAGTGATTTCTCATGGTTGTTTGAATTTGCAGCTTCCTAAGAGCATATGATGGTGAGCATCTTTTCTTATGCTTATTTGCTATTTGTATATCTTTGTGAGGTACCTGTTCAGGTCTTTTGCCCATTTTAAATTGGGTTGTTGTCTTATTTTTGAGTTTTAAGGATTCTTTGCGTCTTTTAGATGCTAGACCTTTATGAGATACGTCTTTTGCAAATCTTTTCTCTTGTTCTGTGGCTTATCTTCTCACTCTTGATTCTCTCTTCATTTTTCTGACTTTTTTCCTTGATGCCATATGGTGCAGTATTTAAATGTTCAGATTCTGGAGTCATCTGCCTGAGTGTGAGTCCTGATTTTGCCACTTGTTCAAGCAATTGATTATACCATTCTGACTCTCAATTTTCTCATCTGTGAAATGGAGAGAATAGTGCCACCCTGTAGAGTGGTTATGAGAAGTTAAAATGGTCCCAACATGTACTTAGTAAGCACTGTATAAATGGTAGTCATTATTTTCGGGATTATCTCTTTTTTGCATGGTTTGGACCCAGTCACTAAGTGGTTCTTGTCCTCTACCAGTCCTTTCTTTACTCATGCCATTCAATCCACACTGGCTTGTACCCCCACCTCAGAGTGTCTATCCCTCTGTTTCCTCCTCTTGAAATGTTTTCCTCCCAATATACTTGTGTCTTGCTCTTTCATCTCATTGTTCAGGATTTTTATCTGTCATAAGCAGAAGCAGTCTAAAGGTGATGGGGTTTCCTATCTTTGGTAGAAGTCTCAGTCCATTGGTGTTAGCCATCCCAGAGGGAGGATGGGCTTTACAGGAGCAGAGAGGGAGGAGGAGAGGTTCCTTAAGACTGAGAGGGAAAGGAGTCTATATGTTCAGAGAGTGATGGGGACTGAGCTTTGCTCTCTGGGAATGTTCCTGGAAGGTGGCAAGACCTCAAGGGAAAGCTGCTCCCAGGAAGACTGGGGAACTAGGTCTGCCAAGGATCCCCAGGCTCCAAGCATGGCCTGTACACTGCAGAACCACTTGGATTGAAGGCACCGTATAGACTGAAGCAGAGTGTACCCTGGTGACAGCCAAGTGGACTGAGGTTTGGGTAGACACTTTCTATTGCCTGCTATGACATGAAACTCTGTTTACTCTGCATCTGCCAGAGTAACTGAGGCTAAACTTCATTCAAGTTTGTAGGGATGGGGGCTCAGAGCCAGAGAGACTTTGACTAATGCAATCTGAGTCACAGCGCCAGGATTTTGTTATCAAACACCAGTGGTTTGCCCAAGACCCAGTTACTCACTGCACAGAAGAAAGCCAATCATGGAGACAAGAAGTATTGCAAGGGAAGAAAGTTTTTTAATATGAGCGATGTCAGTCAGGAGACAGGAGACAAATTTCAAATCCGTTGCCCCATCTAACTAAAATTAGAGGTTTATATAGCAGGGAATAAATGTAACTACATGTGGGAAAATAGGAATTAGTGAGGGGGCAAGGAAGAGGCCTAGTCAACAAGAACTAGTGTGGGAATATATGAATTAGGGAGAGGAATTAATAGACAGCTGTTGATTTGCTAGGCAATCATGACAGATGAGGGGTCTGGTGTCTCACTGCAGTGACCTGGTAAGTTTCAGTTTCTTGATACTGCCTGAAAGGCTCATGGTCAGTTTTCTGAGAAAGGAACTCAGATAAGGTAAATGGAAGTCTCTCAAGTTTTAAGACTGGAAATGTCAATTTCTATATTTATTCAAAGTACCATAAATATCAGTTCTATGCGATAATTGGGCTGGATTTCATAAAGAAAGTGATATTTCTTTCACCTTGAGTTTGGACTTTAGAATTATACCTAAAATAAATATTACCAAGTTCATCCTTGTCTACTGTAACTTGAGAGAATCTGGTTACTGGTAAGGTTACCATTTAGACATGTTTCAACTGTTCTTGTCCCTGTGTCTTCCTCCTCTCACCCTACCCTTTCTACCCTTTCAAGTATTGGAAGTGAGTTCCCTTCTGAGACCACACTTTTGAATTGCTCATCTGCCTGCTTGGTTACTGTGACATCCAGTCATATGTGTTGATTACTTCAGCCTCCCTGGCCAAACTATAGAATGAAACTTGAGCAAGAAATAAACTTTAGTTGTTTTTGTTTTTGATCTCACAAGGATGGCTGAAATTTGTTGTTTTAAATAAGTGACATTTGGCATATTTGTTGTCCTACCTTCAACAACCCTATCCTGAGTGATAAGTGAGACCCACAATAAACTCTTAAAAACGCAGCCACCAAACTGTTGAAACCAAAGGAAGCATTGAAAACATTGGAAATGGCATAGCTTTACAGACAAAATATTTTGCCTTAGCAAACATGTGGAGAAGGAAGTGGATGTTGCTATATTTAGAGCATGAAGCAAATGTGCTGTTTTGGAGTATTCAGACAGATAAACATGCTCAAAAACACGTTCAAAATGTTCCACCTATTGCCTGGTTAGAAATACCCACACAGCATAAAAGTTGACAGTATTTCCTTCTGCGTGTTGTACACACACACCTACACATCGATACCATATACTATAGAGCTAGGATTGTTTGGTCACAAGAAACAGAAAGTATTTACTTAAATTCACAGAAGTTAGAGATCAGACTATGACATGATGAAAACAGGACACAGACCTAGCTCTTGTGACTCCATATCATCTCTTGTTAATCTGAGTCTCACCTGGTTTTGCAAAATTATGAAGTGTTTCCAGATTCTCTTCCTTCATCACATTTGGCAGAATTTTCACAGATTTTATGTATCAGTTTCTTGTTGAATTTTCACTATTTTACCATCATCTGTTTTATTCTTGTGTTCTCTTTGGTTATATATTTTACCCTCCTGAACAATTTCTCTTGAGTATGATACAATTTTTAGCTTTTGTATTTTTGTTACCCGATTTTAGAATTTCTATAAAGGATGAGCTTAGGAGTTGAGTTGGATGGGAGGTTTGGGCTAATGGGACATTTTCTTACCTAAGAATGAGAAAATATCAGTTGTCCATATCAAGAGATGGTAGATTTGCTAATGGAGGTTATGGGGAAACAAAGTATTCCTCACTCCAAAACCAACCATCCCTGGCACCACAACTGCTACAATCTCCTTTTTTTTTTTTTTTTTTTTTGGAGATGGGGGGGTGCTCTGTCACCCAGACTGGAGTGTAGTGGCGTAATCTCGGCTCACTTCCGCCTCCCAGGTTCAAGAAATTCTCCTGCCTCAGCCTGTTGAGTAGGTGGGATTATAGGTGCCTGCCACCACACTTGGCTGATGTTTGTATTTTTAGTAGAGATGGGGTTTCACCATGTAGGCCAGGCTGTTCTTGAACTCCTGACCTCAAGTGATCCACCCACCTTGGCTTTGCAAGTTGCTGAGATTACAGGCCTGAGCCATTGCACAGGGCTCATGGTGGAGAAAATGTTTATTCTAAAGGCAATGATTTCCTCAACTTCCTTCTTTCTCTCCCTTTAAACAAGACTCCCATACACTCTTTTTTGAAATCGTTACAATTGGTGGGGAGAACAATGGATTTGATGTCTGACCAGTTAATATTGAGACCCTGGGCAAGTTGTTCAACTCCTTAGACGGGCAATAATCATATGACTTTATTGAATTACTCTGAAGATTACACAAGATCATGTCTGGAAATGGCTTATGGGGTGAGGGCCCAAGAAGCCCTTAGGTCTGTTCTTTCCTTGTAGCTAATGGGGAGATGGTGTCATTGAAGTTAAAGTTGGTCCCTTTGTCTATGCTATGGAAAGCCAAACACCAAAGCACCATATTTTGTAGCAAGAAAGGTTTCTTGCCAGGTGGCCAAGCAAGGAGACAGAGTCATGCTCAAGTCTTTCTCCCCATACTGACCTTACAGCTGCAGATTTAGGGGAGCAATGTTGAGGGTGGGGTTTTAAGGCTGGACAGTGATTGGCTGAAAGGAAGTGGTGTTTGGAGAGTCCCTCGGACGTGCCATCACCTTTTCATACTTCTTCATGAGTTGCATGTGCAAATTTGGAGGGAGTTGGTATGAAACATGCAGTGAAAATTTGGGCTGTGACATCAAAAGATTACTCGTTTCGTGAGCAAGTTTGTTCTGTGCAGGTTCCCGTCATCCATATTGGTTCCAACCTGTTTCAGTAAGTTTTGTAAGTTGGGGAAATTGTAGCAATTTTTTATCTTATTCCTGCAAGATAAGCTCAAGACTTCTATTAGTCACCAGTTTCTTTAACCCTGTGGGGTATGGTTTCAGCAGCATGATCTGGTAGGTATTCATGCTCTGAAGTCACATAGCTGGGTTCAAATCCTAAATTCTGCCTCTACAAGTTTTGTGTAAACAGGGTGTGGGGGTGCAAATTACTTCAATTATCTAAACTTCCCTTGCCATGTCTGCAAAAAAAGATAAAATGAATCCTGATATAGTATGAGGATTAAATGAAATATTTAGTCTATAGCACTTGGCACTGTAAGTACTATATACTCAAGAAATGGCAGGTTTTGTTAACTTTATCATTAGAAACAAGTATCTCTTTTCAGTTCAGTCCTGTGTCATCATTGTCTTCCTTATCACCATCATCATTGTCACCTTTTTTTTTTTTAGAGACAGGATCTCTCTGTCTCCAGGCTGAAGTGCAGTGATGCAATCATAGCTCATTGCAGCCTGGAACTCCCGAGCTCAAGTGAACCCTCCTGCATCAGTCTCTCAAGGAGCTGGGACTACAGATGTGCACCACTATGCCTAGCTAAGTTTTTATTTTGTAGAGATGAGGTCTTGCTGTGTTGCACAGGCTGGTCTTGAACTTCTGGCCTCAAGCAATGCTCCGGCCTCAGCTTCCTAAAGAGCTGGGATTACAAAGATGAGCTAACTGTGCCTAGCCTTGTATCTTCTAATACAACCTCATAATCCTTGATTGGAAACCCTTGGTGCCACATGTTTTAAAATTCAAATGTTATGGAAATTAGAAAGGTAATGTGGTGCATAAACTATACATTCTACAATATCCCACTTGCAGTGGGGTCTGCAGTAGCACTTCCTGATCATTACTGCAGTTAAATATGTGAATGTTCATGCTAGGTGGGATGTGAGATAAATGAAGGGCATACATAACCTCATGTCAGTTCAGGTCAAGTTTTGTTGCCAAACGAATTTGTGCCAAACTTAATTTTTAAAAATTTGGTTTCCAGAGCTTTTGGGAATTCAGAAACCCATGTAGTCATTAAAAATTTTCCCGTTCTGTGTATTTAAGCTATTTCTAGTACTTGTTTCTGCTTTAAGCTATGTTTCTCCTACATCTGTGTGTTTTAGTCAACCTTTCAAGGCTTCCTTTGAACTCAGCTCTCCTCCTTTGACTTCCTATATTTTACTTTCCCCTCTCATCTCTGTCTCTATTCTTTACCCTCTCCTGGACTTCTTCTCTTTCTAGAGTTCACACACTACTGGCATGAAGACTGTTTTCAGTTTCTTTGGTTTTTCCCTCTGCTACATTCCCTCTAGGTTCTCATGCCTCTCTTTCTCCTCCTCTGTGGATTTCAGACAGTCTTGCTTCTGCAATGAGGGCTCCCTGCCTCTGTTCTTGTGTAAGTATCATCTCCTATCTGATATGTGCTTTTATTTCTGGTGAAGGTATTTTATTTTATTTTTGACAAAAACATTGCACATTGCTCATCAGAGGAAGAAAATTTCCTTTAATGTCCCCCAAATGCTATGTGGTTTAATAGTAATCTTCCTCCTTTAAAAAACTAAACATGTAATAATATGCAACTGATTTCTTGTGAAATAAAGCATTTATGTTTTAAAAATGTCTTTGCCTTTATTTCAACTAAAGGCAAGTCCAGCTTAAACCTGTACTTTTTGCAATTAGCCAAATCAAAGCTATCATAATTTAAAGATAATGAAGTGCTAAATGGTGGTGCTGATTCTTTGTTTCTGCCCTTTTTTTTTTTTTATTGGTAGTGGCCCTTGACTCCCACCCTAACTACCCTACCACCGTCTTCCTCCTTTTAATTCCTTCATCTCTTCCAGATATCCCTCTTCATTCATGCTTTCTTTTACAATGCCAATAATATCATTATGATAATTTATTGAGCTCTTGCTGTGTACTAAGCACTTTACATGGATCATTGAATTTCATCTTTTCAATACTCCATGAGGTAGGGTAAGGACTCTCTTAATCCTCATATTTCAGATGAGAAAATTCAGGCTGAGAGATAAAGTGACTTGCTCAAGATTACACAACTAGTCGGTAGCAGAAACAGAATTCAAACTCTGTTACATTCAATCTTTGCATTTAATCCTTGTTGCATTAAACTAATTCCAAACCTTATTATTTCAATCACTATGTGTTTATTTCCTCCATTGCAGCAGATAACTGCCATTCCTGTTATTGAATTTATCTTGTCTTTCTAGATTTTTATAGCTTCTTAAATCTGACTCATCTCTGCCTGCCCTCTTTTCAACATGCCATTATCTGACGTGGTTTGTCCACATTTACCCATTTCCATGGTTGAATTCTTGGCCCTTATCTTTTCCTGATGGCACATTGAGATTATTTTATAATCACCACATACTCGTGGTGAACTATAGGACCAGTCCCAATTTCAAATATTCTTGTTCTCACAAACCACTGGAGCATCCTAGAAATAGATGCTGGGCAAGGCCAGGCATGGTGGCTCACACCTGTAATCCCAGCACCTTAAGAGGCTGAGGAAGGCAGATCACCTGAGGTTGAGAGTTCGAGACCAGCCTGATCAATATGGAGAAACCCCACCTCTACTAAAAATACAAAATTACCGGGCATGGTAACGTACACCTGTAATCCCAGCTACTCAGGAGGCTGAGGCAGGAGAATTGCTTGAAGCTGGGAAGTGGAGGTTGTGGTGAGCTGAGATGGCACCATTGCACTCCAGCCTGGACAACAAGAGTGAAACTCCATCTCAAAAAAAAACCAAAAAAACAAACAACAAGCAAACAAACAAACAATAGATGCTGGGCAGCAGAAATAGCATCTGCTTCCTTTGTTGCCAGACACCTGCCCATTCAAAGTCATGTCTTGCCAAAATGGCTTTATGTCGTAAAGCCATGGTATCTGTGTTGTCTTTCAAGATATCCATGAATAGTTGAACCCATGTTTGTTGTATGAGTTGGGCTTGCTATGTGGCCGTAAACCAAATCACCACATTCCTAATTTAATGTAACAAAGACATGTATCTTTTTCACATCAAAGTCAGAAGTGGTTCAGGAGTCTCTTCTTGAACAGCAACTTAGGGATTTTGGATATTGCCATTGTGCAACTCCGTCATCTTTTTTTTTTTTTTTTTTTTTTTGAGAAAGAGTCTTGCTTCATCACCCAGGCTGGAGTGCAATGGCATGATCTCAGCTCACTGCAACCTCTGCCTCCTGGATTTAAGCAATTCTCCTGCCTCAGTCTCCTGAGTAGCTGGGATTACATGTGCCCACCACTATACATAGCTATTCTTTTTTTTTTTTTTTTTTTGGTATTTTTAGTAGAGATGGATTTTCACCATGTTGGCCAGCCTGGTCATGAACCCCTGACCTCAGGTTATCCACCTGCCTCAGCCTCTCAAAGTGTTGGGATTATAGGCGTGAGCCACCGTGCCTGGCTGCAACTCCAACATCTTAAAGTTCTTTACTTCCAGCCACCTGGACAGGAGAGTGGTTGGGGCCTATTCATAGACCCTTACCCACAAAGACATATTCATTGAAATGATTTGTCCAAGGTCTTCCAAGTTAGCAATTGGTAGATTCAGAACTAACTACCTTGACTCTTTTTTTCACTATATGTTTTAGTAACTAGGGATATTTTATCTATGTTATTCCTTCCTGGCTTGATTTAATTCACAATGAGTTATTGCATTTTATTTTCTTTTTTCTTTTTCTAATAATTCTGGCAAAATTCCGTGGAGGGTTCCCTTGGGTAGGCTTGGGTCATATGTCTATCCATCTTCAAACCAATCACTCTGGCCATGACATTGTGGTATTCTGTTTGATCAGGTCAGTGTTGAGCATTTGATTCTAGAGAGGAGGAAATAGATTATGGGGCACCTTGACCTCTACCATATGTAGTGGGAACAGTGGAGAGCTGTCTCCCAAAATAAAGCCAGGGTGCTGTTATTAAAATAAAAAGTAGCCGATGTCAGAGAGTCAAATCAAGGGAAGGACCATCAAGTTGAACAAATGAATGAAGAAGGAAATGTAAAAGACAATTAGTGATTAAGGAAATTAATCAGTGAGAAAATCAATGAACAAATGATGCTTCTTTGATAGCAGATGAGGGAATCCTCCCAAATGGGGAAAAATGAATTAAAGGCAAGTTGATGCCACTCTGAACATAGGTTTTGACTGTTGCATTGTTTTGTGGTAGGTTCATCTTGGTTAAGGTGAATCTTCAAGGTCCCAGAAACTTTCTGGTACGAAAATGATTATGCATTCCTTGTGCACCTTTGACTTTCCTCAGTCTCACTGGAGTGGGAGAAGCTTTCAGCTGTGGGCCTGCTACCCTCTGTCTTAGTCCACCTTGTGTTGCTGTAATGGAGTATCTGAGGTTGGGTAATTTATAAAGAAAAGTTGATTATTTGGCTCATGATCCTGGTGGCTGGGAAGTCCAAAATTAGGCATCTGTGTCTGGTGAGGGCCTCATACTGCTTCAACTCATGGTAGAAAGTGGAGGAGGAGTGGGTATATGCAAAGAGATTACGTTGTGAGAGAGAAAGTAAGATAGACCAAGAAGGCCAGGCTCCTTTTAACAACTTACTCTCAGGTAAACTGATCCATTCCTGACAGAGTGGGAGCACGCTCATTCTTGAGAGAGACATTAATCTATTCACAAAGGATCCATCCCCATGACCCAGATACCTCCCACTAAGCCCTGCTTCCTGATACTGCCCCACTGGGGATCAAATTCCCACATGAGTTGAGGGAGACTAACCACACCCAAACCATAGCACCCCCACAAAAGAAACTCCATGAAGAGAAGGCAGTTTCTTCCTCCCTATCCCCAAGGCTTACCTCTCTCCTTCAATTTCTGTGGGCCTTCCCCTCCTCCTTGGAGAACGCATCCCCATCAGCTGGGCTGAAAAATAGCCAGGAGGCTCATCTTTGTTCACCTCCGCAGGCAAAGTGACTTCTGCAGCACCAGGCCTAGACTGTGTTTATCTCTCCCTGAGTCAAAGAGATTTTGTCTATAGGCCTTTTTGCTGTGTTCCTCCAGAGAGAGGTAAACTGCCTTTAAGTAATTGCTGAAGAAGGCATAAACCAGGGAAATTTGATTTGAGCATGCAATTTGAATTGGGAAATGCTCATATAAATAACCGGAGCAGCTGAATGCAGCAGGTTCGTGCTTTATAGATTTTTCTTTTTAATCTCAGGGTCTTCAGAATGAAATTCTGCTGCAGCAGCTTAAACCACCTCAGGTCTTTACACTTTGGCCTTGTCCTAGTTTGGTACTGTTAACCACCAGGCTGGAGTTTGGCTAAGTTGAAGTTGTCTCATTAACGTGTATCTTTGGAAAGAAAAAAAAATGCTGGAACACCCAAACAACATGATATCATAGAACAGCAACACAGTCTTTAAAAGAGCAAACTATTTTGAACCAAGAAGGAGTGTGGAATCATTTAGTTCAACTCCTCCAATGACGGAATAAGGAATTCAGAGATGGTAAGTCACTTTCTGGGGGTCACTAAGATTTTGGAAGTGTCATGATCAGCTTTTGCTGCAGCAACAAACAATTCCCAAATCCCAGAGCTGTAGGTTTCTAGCTTATAGCTGTGCCAAAAGTCACCCATGGCTCTCCTGGGCTGGGCTGGACTCTCTCCTCTTGTATTCTCAAGAAGCAGCCACTCTTGGGGGCATGCTACTTTCATGATAGATGACAGAGGCTGAAGAGCACAGAACCAAATTTCAGGAGTTCATTTATAGCTCCTGATTGGATATGGTGATTGTCACATCTGCTCACATTGCAGCAGTCAAAACGGGTCTGTTGGCTGCCAAGCCCAGTGACAATAAGGCAGGGATGGGAAGCATGGCTAGAGTGGGTGGGGTGCAAGTCATTGTGAGCAAGTAATACAATCCACCATGGGGAGGTGGAGAAATGCTTGTGGTGATGAACACCCAAGAAGAAATGTGAAACCTGAGAAAGTCTTTGATGTTTCCTGAATCCACTTATTCTTTCATTGTTACCGATGTTAATGAATAACCAAATTCACCTGGTGATGCAAGCTTAATATCCGGGTGCCATTCCGGATCCTCCCTCATCTCTGCTTGTCACATCCAATAATCAACCAAATTCTTTCCTTATCAATACTTTCCAAACATATCTCAAATTTCCCTCTACTTTTCACACTTCATTTCCCAGGTGTTTTGGCCACAGGCTCTTTCCCTCCAACCCACGCACTGCACCATGGCCAGAGCAACTTGCTCTCATCATATCTAGGCCACTTCCTTGCATAAAGTTCTTTCACAGATATAAGTATAAAATGTCATTCCTCTCCTGTCACCTTGAACATTCAGTTCCTGCTGTTCCTTCCCCACCTACACCTGACCCTGGGTTCAATATTTACTCATTTAAGAGCAGCCAGTTTGAATATTAACCAGATTAGTATGGAAGCAGGACTTGGGACATGCTCCAGTCTCTGCTGGAATTTGCTAAGAAGGTGAGAGCTAAGTAAGAATTGATTACATGTCTCAGAGGGATGGGAGGAGGAAAGGCATGCTTCTATCATCGATTCTTTGTAGAGGAGTGAGCCTTCATCTTCTATGAGGGCTCAGCAGAATAATGGCCTTCTTTTCTCCCAACACCAGGGTCCAGAAAATATTATTCACCACCTCCTGCTATGTAAGCTCCATTGAGTATCCCCAGGATTATGGGATGATTTAACTATGAATCACCCACTCCCAGGCATTGGAGAGTTGACTCTAGTTTTGATTTCATTGAGATTTGGGATCATCCTGGCTGCCTTTCCGCCATCCCCTATTAATAAGGCAGTGACTATGCTGGAATTAGGTGGATATTCCACAACATTTCTCAGTGACTGTGTGCTTTTGTGGCATGTTCAGCGGTTCTTTCTGGCTATAATGCATTTTATGCTCCAGTCCATCAGTCCTTTACCGCTCATCCTGATCTTGATTTTGTCCTCTTGTTAATCTAGAAAACTGCTATTCAACATCTTGAGCCTAGCTCACAGCATATCTTCATTGAAAGCTCCATCCTCTGCAGGGAGATTTTTACATTATCTTTTTAAAAAATTATTTTTTATTTTTATTTTAAGTTCCAGGGTACATGTGCAGGATGTGCAGGTTTGTTACATAGAAAATGTGTGCCATGGTGGTTTGTTGTACCTATCAACTTGTCACCTAGGTAGTAAGCCCAGCATGCATTAGCTCTTTTTCCTAATACTCTCCCTCATCCCACCCCAGCCCCGACAGGCCCCAGTGTGTGTTGTTCACCTCCCTGTGTCCATGTGTTCTTATTATTCAGGTCCCACTTATAAGTGAGAACATGCAGTGTTTTGTTTTCTGTTCCTGAGTTAGTTTGCTGAGGATAAAGGCTTCCCGTTCCATCCATGTCCCTGCAAAGGACATGATCTCATTCCTTTTTATGGCTGCATAGTATTCCATGGTATATACGTACCACATTTTCTTGATCTACTCTATCATTGATGGGCATTTGGGTTGGTGTCTTTGCTACTGTGAATAGTGCTGCAATGAACATACATGCACATGTATCTGTTTTACATTATTTTTTAGCTCTTATGCTGTCTTGCACATTACCTCCTTCATTCACTAAATTAATATTGGTTGACAGTTTATTATGTGCCAGGCACCATGCAAGGCACTGGGAATGCAACTGTGAACAAGATTGACAACACCTCTGCCGTCATGATGCTCACCGACTGGGGAAGAATATGGCATCTAACAAACCCACATGAGTCAGGTGGTTATCAATGGGGTAAGTGCTATGGAAGAAATGAATAAGGTGATGGGCTGGAGAGTAACTGGGAGAGGTCACTTGGATAGTGAGGTGAGGACCACCTCTTTGAAGAAGTGATACTTGAATTGAGGCCTGAAAGATGAGAAAGAACTAGGCTTAGGAATAGATGAGGGAAAGAGTAAGTGTAATGAGAGGAAGGGCAAAGTCTTGGAGGCAAGAAAGTGCTTGATGGGCCTAAGTCTTAGCCAACAATCAGGAGTGTGGTCTGAGATGAGGTTATAGGAGTGGGTGTGGATATAGCATGTGGAAACTTAGGGATTCTGGGCCCTATCTAAGAGCAATGGAAAGATATTAAAGGATTTTAAGCAGAGGAATAGGACGACATCATTTACCATTTCAAAAGACAACCCTAGATGTTGTGTGTGTTGCAATGGGAAGCAGGGATAGACGCAGAAAGTACACATTTTTTTTTTTTTAATTTAAGGAGGCTCTTGCAATAACACAGACAAGAGCAGGTGCTTGGACTAGGGTAATGGCCACATGCTTACAGAAGAGTCGAAAAGTCAAGACCTACTTTGGTGATAAAATAAACAGGACTTGTTGATCTATTGGAGGTGAGTTCTAACAGAAAGAGAGAAATCAAGGATGACGTTGAAAGCAAGGATTGTTTTTGTGGTGAGCAACTGGGCAGATGCAGAGGGCTTTTACTGAAATGTGAAAGAAGGCAGAGGAGCATGGGGCTGGAAAAAACAAGAGCTCTTTGAAGACATCATAAGTCTGAGATGCCCATGAGAGGGTGTGATGGCTAATTTTATATGTCAAGTTGATTGGGATAAGTGGTGCTGAGATAGCTGGGAAAACATTATTTCTGGGTGTGTCTGTGACGGTGTTTCTGGAAGAGGTTGCTATTTGACTCAGTAGACTGAGCAAAGATGATCACCCTACTGAATGTGAGTTGGAATCATTCAGTCCACTGAGAGCCTGAATAGAAGCCAAAGGCAGAGAAAGGGTGAGTTTGTTTTCTCTGCTTGAGCTGAGATATCCATCCTCTTCTGCCCTCAGACATTAGAGTTCCAGGTTCTTGAGCCTTTAGACTCAAACTGGGATACACATCATTGTTCTCCTGGTTCTCAAGCCTTTGGACTTGCACTGGAATTACAGCCCCAGCTTTCCTGAAGATGGCAGATTGTGCTACTTCTAAGACTCTGTAATGAAGTGAACCAATGCCTCATAATAAATCTTTCTTTTTTTTAACTTTGATTTTAAGCGCAGGGGTACAGGTCAGGTTTGTTACATAGGTACACTGTGTCACAGGTGTTTGTTGTACAAATTATTTTGTCACTCAGGAATTAAGTCTAGTACCCATTAGTTATTTTTTGTGATCTTCTCCTTCCTCCCACCCTCTGCCCTCCAAAAGGTCCCAGTGTGTGTTGCTCCCCTCTATGTTCCTATGTGTTCTCATAATTTAGCTCCCACTTGCAAGTGAGAACATGTGGTATTTAGTTTTCTGTTCCTGTGATAGTTTGCTAATGATAACGGCACCATCACTGATCATTAGAGAAATGCAAATCAAAACCACAATGAGATACCATTTAACTAACACCAGTCATAATGGCTATTATTAAAAGGTAAAAAAAAAAAATAGATGCTGATGAGGTTGTGGAGAAAAAGGAACACTTATACACTGTTGGTGAGAGGATAAATTAGTTCAGCCATTGTGGAAGACAGTGTGGTGATTCCTCAAAGACCTAAAGACAGAAATACTATTCGAGCCAGCAATTCCATTACTGGGTATATACCCAAAGGAATATAAATCATTCTGTTATGAAACACTTGCACATGTATGTTTATTGCAGCACTATTTACAATAGCAAAGACATGAAATCAACCTAAATGCCCATCAATGACAGACTGGATAAAGAAAATATGGTACATACACACCATGGAATACTATGCAGCCATAAAAAAGAATGAGATCATTTCCTTTGCAGGGACATGGATGGAGCTGGAGGCTATATAAATCTTTCTACATATCTCTATGTATCCTATTTGTTTTGCTTTTCTGAAGAACCCTGACTAATGTAAAGGCCAAAGCCATCTGTCTTCCTCTGGACTTTGCTGTATCACTAATGTTGAGGACAGTGCTTGACACGTAACAGGTACTCAGAAAGTGTTGAATGAGAGAATCGAAATGAGATGCTTAGAAGCTACAGATGACTAATGGCTTCTAGTACAACAGACAATTCAGAGTCCCTAGCAATGGCTAATTAAACCATTCCAATCTGATGTCCAAAATATTGTATGCTAGAGACCCCCTTTCTTTTCCCATTAATTGAACAGGCCCTGTCTCTTTTGCTCTTGTAGTCCATTGTTCTTCAAGTATAATTAGCCCTTGCATTTTGACAGTAAACGAGACTCCACTACTTTGATAAATGGCTTGTTTCTGGGAAAGGAGTATTGGTGAATAGAAAACCCGGTCGTCTTCCCCTTTCTCCCACCTCTTCCTCTTCCCCCTACTTTGGGTGGCCCTTAGCCTATGCTATCACCTTCAGAAAGGAATCGTATTTCTTTTCAAAGGATAGCAACACGGAAATAATAATTATCATTCATTGAACACCTGTTACATGGCAGGTGGGTACATTCTATGCAATGCAAAAATCCTGAAAAGTCGTTTTTAAATATGTTTCAGCTGCACAAACTGAATGAAACCATTTAAACTGAAGAACTTCTTTAATTCTCACAGTTACTAGGAGGCTCCATGGAGATTCAAACACACCCACGTTTGTCTGATGCCAACATCTGTGTCTTTTCTGTGATTTCTTGTCTCCCTTAGACCATAAGGAGCTGGCTCTTGTTGAGAAACTCTTGTTAGTGGAACAAATAGCATTGGCTCTTCCTCTTAGCAAGGAACAAACACCCTTCCACTGGCATCAGATTTCTTACCTCCTATGATCTGTTTTGGTCTTTTCATGAATCCTCTGGGGGTGGGGGGAGTGAGTGATAATTATCACCTACATCTTACAGGTAAGAAAATGGATAATGTCACACATAGCTTGCAGTGGGCCGCTATGAGCGTCAAATCTAGGCAGTCTGCCAATCAAGCCCACGCTGTCAGCCTTTACATCATGCGTTCTTCATTAGCTGTCTAGCCCTTCCCAATGGACAAAGATTCTTAGTTCACATTCGTGATCTCATTTGGTGTGGGGACACAGAAACTGATTTGCTGAATGCTGAACTTTTTTTAAGAGCTGGAAACATTATGAAAGATTTTCTAAACTAATTCAAATAGTTTCTCTTGTGTTAACCCAAGGGGGATGTGTGAATTTCTCAAAATTGTCCATGTGACATTATGCTTATTAGGATAGTCACTGTCAAAAGAATAGAAAATAACAAGTGTTGGTGAGGAGGCCAAGAAATTGGAATCTTCATGCACTATAAATGGGACTGTAAAATGGTACAGCCATTATGATTTGTGTGGAATTTTCTCAAAAAAATGGAATTACAATATGATCTCACAATCCCACTTTTAGATATACATACAAAACATAAACAGGATCTCAAAGAAATTTCAGCACTCCAATGTACATTACAGAGCTATTTGTAATAGCCAAGAGGTGAAGACAAATGTCCCCTGATGGATGAATGGGTGCAGAAAATGTGGTCTATACATACAATGAATATTATTCAGCCTTAAAAAGGAAGGAAATTCTGCTATATGCTGCAAGTTGGGTGAAACTCAAGGACATTCTGCTAAGTGAAATAAGCCAGTCACAAAAGGACAAATACGCTATGATTCTGATCATAAGAAGTATCTCAAGTAGCAGAATCATAGGAAATAGAAAGATGGTTGCCAAGGGCTGGGGGAAAGGAGAGGGGAGGGGGAATCAGTGTTTAATGGATATAGAGTTTCTGTTTCGTAAGATGAAAAAATTTGTCGGGTTTTTTTTTGAGACGGAGTCTTGCTCTGTCACTCACACTAGAGTGCAGTGGCGTGATCTCGGCTCACTGCAACCTCACCTCCTGGGTTCAAGCGATTCTCCTGTCTTAGCTTTCTGAATAGCTGGGATTACAGATGTATGCCCCAGGCCCTGCTGATTTTTGCGATTTTAGTAGAGATGGGGTTTTGCCATGTTGGCCAGGCTGGTCTCGAACTCCTGACCTCAAATGATCCACCTGCCTCAGCCTCCCAAAATGCTGGGATTATAGGTGTGAGCCACTGTGCCCAGCCAGATGAAAAGGTTTTATAGATCTGTTGCATAAAAATATTACCATACTTAACACTACTGAATTGTACATTAAAAATGGTATGAAGATGGTAAATTTAATGTTATTTGTTTTTTACTGCAAATAATTTTTGAAAAAAACTGTGGTGGATTGAGTGCTTGACCCCATGTCTCCAGAATTCAGTGAAGTTTGAGCTGCCTAAGAATGAATGTTGCCTTCTCTTTTTGGGTCCAGGGGTATGCTTCTATCTCAGGTTGGGTGTGTTATTTACTTTGCCATCGTGACTTTGAGAAGTAAATGGGTGCTTTTGCCACACCTCCGGGAGAATCAGGTAAGTGAGGTGGATCTATCAGAGAGTCCGTCTCTTCCAAGGTGCATTCATCTCCCTTAGAATGGAGATGGCCCTATGACATAACCAGGGGTGGCATTATCAGTCCCATGTGGGGAAACCAGGACTCAGCATGACCAATGGAGTGTTCAGGGTCACCTGAGGGTATTGGTGATGGAGGATGGGGTGAGACAAGATCCCAGGAATTCTGATGCTGGGTCCAGAGTTAGTGAAGTAGGAGGAGTAGCACATTTTTAAGACTTGGAACTGAAGAAAGTGGTGAGAAACTTGGATGTTTTTCTTACTTTTATTATTCTATGTAAAGAACTTTTTCTTTTCTTTTGAGATGGAGTTTCATTCTTGTTGCCCGGGCTGTAGTGCAGTGGCGCGATTTCAGCTCACTGCAACCTCCGCCTCCCAGATTGAATCAATTCTCCTGCCTCAGCCTCCTGAATAGCTGGGATCACAGGCATGTGCCACCATGCCTGGCTAATTTTGAATTTTTAGTAGAGGTGGGGTTTCTCCATGTTGGTCAGGCTGGTCTCGAACTCCTGACCTCAGATGGTCTGCCCTCCTTGGCTTCCCAAAGTGCTGGGATTACAGGTGTGAGCCACTGTGCCCAGCCTAGGTAAAGAACTTTCTAGAGCACTAAAGTGAATAGTTCCATTGAGTTGTCCAGTCCTGACCCCTGATCCCAATGCCCATCAATGGCCTCAGACTTGGGCTTCCTTGCAGGCTGCTAGACCACTGGACATGTGTGGCAGGCACATCCGCCAGGCTATGGGGCCCCGTGAGCCTTCCCCTTCCCCTTCCCCAGCAGATTTTTCTTTTGAATGCTTGAACTCCAGAGGCCCCCAAGGGCTTCTGCCTTAATTAAAATTTAAATTCACAAATCATTTCTTAAACAGTCTCACAGGCAGCCAAATAATCGCAATCATTAGCTGGTGTTTGGAGTTGCTTTTGCTTTCATGCTTTTTAAGGGCGGTGGATACATGGGTTTAGTCCCATTATTACTGCTGTCTTCTACCACCCCTCTCTCCACAAACCTTGCTCAGAGAACATCGCTACAACCCCTTTGTTTTCTCTTGTAATAGAGAAGCCTGTGTTCCAGGTTCACAATGCATTAACATGTCTTGTTCTGTCCCTACCCCTGTCTCCTGCAACTTGCCCATGTCCCAGGGGCCATCCTCATTTGGGGACCAGCCAATTACCAGGTAATGGCTTGGAGCACAGAGTGATGACTCGTCACAAGGCTGGACAGGCTTCCCTAGGAGCCATTTCTGGGCCTTGGTATTGGGATAGATCATTTAGTCTGGCTGTTGCTCCTGGGAATTTACAGGGTGCCCCACAGCTGTGCTTCCCCTAGTCCAGGGTTGCTCAATCTGGGCACTGATGACATTTTGGGTTGGATAGTTTGTTCTAGGGAGAATGCCCCATGAATTTTAGGATGTTTGGCAGCATCCCTGCTCTCTGCCTAGTATATGTCAATAGCAGCCCCCAATTGTGACAAACAAATGTCTTGAGACACGGTCAAATGTCCCCTGGGACAAAATCTCCCGGTTGAGAAATGCTCTAGTCCAACAGCGTCTCTAGGATCAACACCCTTGTCTCAGTTCATTTTGTGTTGTGGGAATACCTGAGACTGGGTAGTTAGTAAGGAAAAATGGTTTATTTGGCTCTCGGTTCTGCAGGCTGCATAGGAAGCATGACACTGACATCTGCTTGTAGTGAGTGCTTTAAGGAGCTTCCAGTCATGGTGGAAGGAAAAGGGGAGCAGGCGTGTTACACAGTGAAAGACAGGAAGAGAGAGAGAGGAGGAGGAGGTGCCACACTCATTTTAAACAACCAGCTAAGAGTGAGAACTCACTCATTACTGTGGGGAGGATACCAAGTCATTCATGAAGGATCTGCCCCCACCATGACCTTGACTTTTTATAACAGCCTTAGAAGTCACATAACATTTCTTCTGCCAAATGTTAAAAATTGAGGCAGTCATAACCCCACCCTTATTCAAGGGGAGGAGACACAGACCTGAGCTTTTAATTGCTGGAGCATCAAAGAATTTGCGGCCATATTTGAAAATCACTGCATCATTTCTATTCCCATGTTCACAGGTCTGAATTTTTCCAAGCCTTTAGCAGTGAATTCAATCCCACCTTGAATAATTTTTCCAGGTGTATTTACACCAAAAGCCTACTTCAATTAATCAATTCTAATGCTGCAATTACCCAGCTTATATTTTCAGACACTCTAATAAGCACCACAAATGAATAGGAACTAAACTGATGGTGCATAACCCTCCACGATTAAAAAGACCACACTTGATTTCCCAAGCAGCCTTTACCTTTGTAAAATGAACTTCCTTCTCTCACTTGTATTTAGCACAGGAAAATGTTTCCTTAGGGTTGTGGTGGGGTTGGAGCAGATGGAAAGACATCTAAGAAAATGTAGTAATTGTCATAGAGGTGAGTTTGTTTTTTTAAAAAAATTGCATTAAAAAATTATTATACTTTAAGTTCTGTGCATGTTCAGAACATGCAGGTTTGTTACATAGGTATACACTTGCCATGGTGGTTTGCTACATCTATAACCCTGTCATCTACGTTAGGTATTTCTCCTAATGCTATCCCTCCCCTAAGCTCTGCCCCCTGCAATCCCTCCCCTAGCTCCTCACCCCCGGCAGACTCTGGTGTGTGATGTTCCCCTCCCTGTGTCTGTGTGTTTTCATTGTGCAGCACCCACTTATGAGTGAGGACATGCAGTGTTTGGCTTCTATCCTTTCGTCAGTTTGCTGAGAATGATGGTTTCCAGCTTTATCCATATCCCTGCAAAGGACTTGAACTCATCCTTTTTTATGGCTGTATAATATTCCATGGTGTATATGTGTCACATTTTCTTTATCCAGTCTATGATTCATGGGCATTTGGATTGGTTACAAGTCTTTACTATTATAAACAGTGCCATAATAAACATACGTGTGCATGTGTCTTTATAACAGAATGATTTATAATCCTTTGGGTATATACCCGGTAATGGGATGTCAGGGTCAAATGGTATTTCTAGTTCTAGATCCTTGAGGAATCACCACACTGTCTCCCACAATGGTTCAACTAGTTTACACTCCCACCAACAGCGTAAAAGCATTCCCATTTCTCCAGCATCTGTTGTCTTCTGGTTTTTTAATGATCACCATTTTAACTGGTGTGAGATGGTATCTCAGTGTGATTTCAGTTTGCATTTCTCTAATGACCAGTGATGATGAGCTTTTTCTCATATGTTTGTTGGCTGCATAAACGTCTTCATGTCTTCTTTTGAGAAGTGTCTATTCATATCCTTCAGCCACTTTTTTTTTTTTTGAGACAGAATCTCACTCTATCACCCAGGCTGGAGTGCAGTGGTGTGATCTCAGCTCACAAAGGTTAAGTTTTAAACGAAGACTGAAGCCTCGTTAGTTTGTGATTTTTTTTTTCATGTTGGGAAGGATGTGGACTCCTATTCAGGCTCTAGGATCAAATAGCCTGGGCCTCAGTTTACTCATCTGTAGAGTAAGCGGTTGGGCTTGATATTTTCCAAAACCTCTACCAGCTCCCAAATTGTCTGTGACTGTAGTAATATTTGCCAAGGGCGATTTTCTAACCTCAATACCCAGAGGAAGCACCCGTGTAATAATCATATTCATTTGAATAACTTGCCTTCAGGAAATACTGTAGCACTTCTGGTAACCATACCTTTTACTCTGCATTTACATAAATACTATATGTACTTTTACATAAGTGCTAGTATACATTTTCTTCTGCAATTTCCTTTTTCCCCGCCACTGTAACATATGCTAAAAAGCTTCCATCTCATTACATATAATTAAGCTTAATTCTTTTCCACTGCTACATAATAGTCCACTGTATGGATAACTTAAAATCCACTTTAAGGATTATTTAAGTAGACCATCTTGATGTAAACTCAAGTTTTTTCATTTTTTTGCCTTTATATTAGCAATGCTTCAGTGAATAGCACTGTGCATATGTCATTGTGATGGCAAATTTTATTTGTCAGCTTAACCGGGCCTAAGGGATGCCTAGATAGCTGGTGACACATTGTTTTGGGGTATATCTGCTAATGCATTTCCGAAAGAGATTAGGATTTGAATCAGTAGACTGAGTAAAGAAGATAGCCCCCAGCAATGTGGTGGGCATGACATAATCCACTGAATGCCCAGACAGAAAAAAAAGGTGGAGGAAGGGTGAGTTCTCTGTCTTCTTGAGCTGCAACATTCATCTCCCACCCTTAGAGACTGGAGCTCCTGGTTCTCAGGCCTTCAGACTCTGGGACTTACACCAGTGGCCTCCCCATTTCACTGGCTTCCCATGTTCTTCAGCTTGCTGATGGCAGATCATGGGACTTCTCAGCCTCTGCAATCATGCAGCCAATTCCCATAATACATTTTGTCTATATATACTCTATTGATTCTCTTCCTCTGGAGAACCTTGAGCAATCCAGTTATTTTGCTCCTATGCAGCTATACTATAGAATAAGTTTCTAGAAGCAAATTTGCTGGGTCAAAAGTTATGGGCTTTTATAATTCTGATAGCTATCGACAAATTTCTCATCACAGAGATCATACCAATTTGTTCCTCTGTCAATAATGTATAAAAGAGCTTTGTCTTTCCACACAGGGTGTGACCAAATTTCACAATTCTTAGCACTCTGATAAGGCAGAAATGGCTTCATTATGGTTTTAAGTGGCATTTCTCCTTTGTGAGTAAGCTGTCATCTTTCATATGGAAGAGTCTTTTGTATTTCTTTTTCTCAGAAAGGTATCCTTATAGACTGTGAAAGGGCATAATCTAAAACATTTTTAATAGACGTTTTTATATTTTTTTTGGTGAATTCATTCGTGGCATTGCCTTGCCTTCCTCTTTTTTTTTTTATTTTTATTTTTTTGAGGTGGAGTCTCACTCTGTTACCCAGGCTGAAGTGCAGTGGTGTGATCTCAGCTCACTGCAACCTCCGTTTTCTGGGTTCAAGTGATTCTTCTGTCTTAGCCTCCCAAGTACCTGGGATCACAGGTGTGTACCACCACACTTGGCTGATTTTTGTATTTTAGGTAGAGATGGGGTTTCACCATGTTGGCCAGGTTGGTCTTGAACTCCTGACCTCAAGTGATCCTCTCATCTCGGCCTCCCAAAGTGCTGGGATTACAGGCATGAATCATGGCACCCAGCCTGTGCCTTCTTCTTTATGTCAGTTTCCAAAGTCACGTGAAAGCCCTTAGGCAGATGGTGGCATCCTCACTCTATCACTCCATCCCTTTACGGTTTTCTTAGCCATGTCCTTAGGTGGAATGTAGTGAGATAGCTGACACAGTGACCTTCAGTAACCACAGTATTTGTTTGTATTTGCCAGAAATACATTTGGTGGATAATATGAACCACCAAAGCTTTACTTTGACTCCCTGTTGGAAAAGAGTCTCAGGAAATGACTGCACTTCATTTTTGCTGAAGCCTGTCTCTCTGCAGTACATTTTGTAATCATTGTGGGTTTTGTCATAAGAAAAAACAACTCATGGTCTTGCTAGAAAAAGTCAAACATCCGCTGGTTTCGTCAATTATCTGCATCAGCTCTTTTTGCTGATAATGATGGTCACAAAACTTCTTTCCCTCAGCACCTCTTTCAGCCTGACTTTTAAGGTTTGGCTGGGGAGGAGGTAGGAAGCCCAAGCTTGGCTCTAAGCCTAAGCCACGTTGGTCAAGTCAGTTAATCAGAAACTTTGCATTGTTAGGTTAATGGCCCCTGCCCAACTAGGGATAAAGATGATACTTTACCTGGATTTTCATGTGATCTTTATGTATGGGACTTTAAAATCCCAGAGGAAGGAAGTTTGGACAATTGGCTAGATTCCAGTGTTTTCCACGCAGTGGATTCTGTGTTAGGGATACTAAAATGAATTAATAAAATGCAACCCTGGAGGGGTGCAGTGGTTCATGCCTGTAATCCCAGCATTTTGGGAGGCCCAGCCAGGTACGTCATAAGGTCAGGAGTTTGAGACTAGCCTGACCAACATGGTGAAACCCCGTCTCTACTAAAAATACAAAAATTAGCTGTGCGTGATGGTGCGTGCCTGTAGCCCCAGCTACTCAGGAAGCTGAGGCAGGAGAATCACTTGAACCCGGGAGGCAGAAGTTGCAGTGAGCTGTGATCATACCACTGCACTTCAGCCTGGGCGACAGAGGGAGACTCCTATCAAAAAAAAAAAACAAAAAAAACCCCAGAAAAAACCAGCCACCTGGGCTCAAGTAACTCCCACATCAAAGCAGGTCCCACCTATAAGCAGATGTAATAAGCATACATCTATAATAGAATGTATAAAAGAAATCTTCCCAATTTAATTCATAGAGGAGATAAACCTTGCTAAAAACATTACTATGAATTGATGTTAGACAAGGTGGCCAGACCATGTGATCAAATCAGTGGAGATCTGAAATAAAAAGGTATGCATGTGTGCCATGATAAGTGGTGTTTCTGGAGCAGAAATTATGCGTAGTGGTTGAAGAGGCAGACAGAACCTGTTTGTTCTCTAAAAGATTTGTGATTTATCCCATAGGCTAACTTGTTTTTTGCACGGCCAGACACCCACAGATAGCATTTCACCCTGTAATAACTTCTCTTGGGTGTGCCTAGGCTTTATGCATGATTACCAGCTCATTGGCTGTACCTGCAGCCCATTTTATTTCTGTCTGGTGAGTGTGAAAGAGATGAGGTTTCCACAGTCCTTACAAAACCTGGACCTATCAGCATTGGAGCTTGGAGAGGAGTTGAGGTAAAAGAAATGCAATCTACCAACAGATAGAATGTTTAAGTAGCTCAAACTTTTTACTGTAGAGTTGAATCGTTTATGCATTTTGGTTTAGCTTAATTCTTTTTTTTTTTTTTTTGTTAAGATTGAGTCTTGCGCTGTTACCTAGGCTGGAGTGCAGTGGTTCAATCTCGGCTCACTGCAAACTCCGCCTCCCAGGTTCAAGTGATTCTCCTGCCTCAGCCTCCCGAGTAGCTGGGACACAGGCATATGCCACCACGCCTGGCTAATTTTCGTATTTTTAATAGAGATGGATTTTCGTCATGTTAGCCAGGCTGGTCTTGAACTCCTGACATCAGGTGATCCACCTGCCTCTGCCTCCCAAAGTGCTGGGATCACAGGTGTGAGCCACTGCACCCAGCCCTAATTCAATTCTTTATGCTGATTAAAGAACGCAAAAAAGCAGGAGATGGGACATGCAAGGGAGAAAGTGGGGACAGGGTAACTGGCCCAGCCAATTCTGTCCTCTACTTGTGGCATAAGAGAGCATGAGACAGGAAAACTGACATTCATGCCTCCTTGTCAGCCTCTGTCTCCCACGTGGCTTTCATAACCTGAGTATCTCTGAGCCAAATGGGCATCTAGGGTTTAAAAACAGGTGTTTTTCATACAACCTGGGTGCTAAACACAAGATAAAGGGTTCGCCAAAGAGCCAGTGAGTGAGCAGCTTTTGCTGGGAGTCAGACTGGCCTGGCTGGCCATGTGAAAACCCAGCATGCATTGTTGACTTCCCGTATCTGTGGGTTCCACATCCATGGATTCACCCAACTGTGGACTGAAACCATATGGAAAAAAAATTGTGTACTGAACATGTACAGACTTTGTTTCTTGTCATTTCCTAAGCAATGCAGCATAACAACTTCTTCACAGCAGTGACATTGTATTAGGTATTATAAGTAATCAGAGATGAGTTAAAGTATGTGGGTGAATGTGTGTAGGTTGTATGCAAATACTACACTACTTTATATCAGGAACTTGAGCATCCACCAGTTTTGGTGGCTATGGGGAGTCCTGAAACCAATCCCCCAGGGATACCAAGGAATGACTGTGTTGTATTTAATGGGCACTGAAAGGGATTCAAGAGTTATTTTAATTACATACTTTCTACTTGCCTTGTTGATTTGTAAAAACATAACAGCCAAATAGGAAGCAAAGTACTTTGTTCACATTTCTCAAAGACAGTGAAGGAGACAGAAAACCTAAGTCCACAGCAACCTCATGAAGTTCCTCTTTGGTTTCCCATCCTCTCACCATTCTTCTATTTCTCTAGGGCCTTCCTCCCTCAGCACAGCCCTGTGAAGCTCTCCTATCTCTTCCTCTACTCTGTATCCTTTTATTTATTTTCCTTTCATTTACTTATTTACTTTGGAATAGGGTCTTACTCTGTCACCCAGGCTGAAGAGCAGAGGCACAATTGTGACTCACTGCAACTCGAATTCCTGGGCTCAAGCGATCTTCCTGCTTCAGCCTCTCAAGTATCTGAGACTATAGGTGTGCACCACCACAGTCAGCTAATTTTTAAATTTTTTGTAGAGATGGGGTCTCATTATGTTCTCCAGGCTGGTCTCAAACTCCTGGGCTCAAGTGATCCTTCTACCTTGGCCTCCCAAAGTGCTGGGAATATGAGTGTGAGCCACCATGCCCAGCCTGTATTCTTTTATTATGTAAGACGATTGGCCTGTCTCCAGCCAAGAGGAATCATTATTATTTCTTTTTCTTTTTCTTTTTTAAATTATATCAAGTTCTGGGGTACATGTGCAGAATGTGCAGGTTTGTTACATAGTTATCCATGTTCCATGGTGGTTTGCTGCATCTATCACCCCGTCATCTACATTAGGTATTTCTCCTAATGCTATCCCTCCCCTATCCCCCCACCCCCAAGCAGGCCCCAGTGTGTGATGTTCCCCTCCCCGTGTCCATGTGTTCTCATTGTTAAATTCCCACTTATGAGTGAGAACATGCAGTGTCTGATTTTCTGTTCTTGTGCTACTTTGCTGAGAATGTTGGTTTCCAGCTTCATCCATGTCCCTGCAAAGGACATGAACTCATCCTTTTTTATGGCTGCATAGTATTCCATGGTGTATATGTGCCACATTTTCTTTATCCAATCTGTCATTGATAGACTATCATTGATGGGCATGTGGGCTGGTTCCAAGTCTTTGCTATTGTGAACAGTGCCACAATAAACATATATCCACCATGGTTGAACTAATTTACACTCCTACCAATAGTGTAAAAGTGTTCCTATTTCTCCACATCCTCTCCAGCATCTGTTGTCTCCTGATTTTTAATGATTGCCATTCTAACTGGTGTGAGATGGTATCTCATTATTATTTTTAAGGGATTATGAGTGGGTGGGCAAGAATTGCATTTTCTTTTCTTTTTTTTAAAGTCAGGGTCTCATGATCACTATTGTTGCCCTGACCAGACTTGAATTTCAAGGTTTATGTGATCCTCCCACCTTAGCCTCCAAAGTAACTTGGACTGCAGGCTATGCCAGCATGCCTTGCAGGAATTGCATTTTTAATCATAAGATACTCTCTGTGTGGTGGAATGAATTTTGTCCCCATCTACCCCAAAATTTTATGTGTTGAAGTCCTACTCCCCAGTGCTTCAGAATGTGACAGTATTTGGAGACAGGGTTTTTGCGGAGATAGTTAAGTTCAAGTGAGGTCACTGGGGTGGGCCCTAATCCAATATGACTGGTGTCCTTATAAGAAGAGGATATCTGGGCCGGGCATGGTGGTTTACCTCTGTAATCCCATCACTTTGGGAGGCCAAAGCGGGTAGACCATGAGGTCAGGAGTTTGAGACTAGCCTGGCCAACATAGTGAAACCCTGTCTCTACTAAAAATACAAAAAAATTAGCCTGGTGTGGTGACGGGCACCTGTAATCCCAGCTACTTGGGAGGCTGAGGCAAGGAGAATTGCTTGAACCTGGGAGGTGGAGGTTGCAGTGAGCTGAGATCATGCCACTGCACTCTGACCTGAGCAGCAGTGTGAAACTCCACAACCCTACTGACACAGTGATCTCAGATGTCTAGCTTCTGCAACTGCAAGAAAATTAATTTCTGTTATTTGGGCCACATAGTCTGTGATATTTTGTTTTGGCAGCCCTAATGCACTTTGGAAGGGGGTTCACTTCCTCAAATAATGCCTGTCCCATTCCACGCCAGCCTCTTCAAATTTGTGCCTACAAAAGAAAACCACTCATCAGCATTGGTACTTTGGTTGCTTTTGGTCACATATTACTTGTGATGCCCATCACAGCTTACTAGAAAACTGTAAAGACATTGTGGTGGGGGAGAAGGGGCTACAGGGGAATTCAAAGCAGAGAGGACATGATGGATCTGAGTTTGGGGAGATCACAGCAACATCAAGAGTGAAGATGGATTGGAGGAGGGCAAGACAAGAGGTGGAGAACCACTAAAATGCTTTTTCATGCAATAGCAACAGGGATGGAGAATTGGGGATGGGTTTGATAAATATCTAGGTATGAGAATAATAATATTCGGTGATAGAATTGGGGTGACGAAAGGGAGTAGAGATGGATGACTTCTATCTTTCTGGCTTGGGTATCTGAGTATATGGCGGCACCATCAATAGAAAGCAACTACAGTGTTTATTTGCATGCCACGGCATTCTAGAAAGAACTGAAGTTGGCTTACACAAATACTGATCATGTCATAATAAGTAGAAGTAAATGGGGATAGTAGAGCAGGCTGTATTTGAAAGCTGGGAAGACAAAATGAAGAAAGAGCAAGGTTAGCACACAAATCCTCATCCGGGGATTCTTAACACTTCTCAGAGATGGACCGTACATTTTGCTTTGGGCCAACACGTGACATTATTCACACTTGTCAGATTGGTCAGTGTTTCTCATCTCTTCCAAGGACGTGGAGTCTGAAAATTCTAACACAGTGAAAATCTGGCTTTTGGTTTCTGGGTGTGAGAGGCACCAGAAATACTGGGAGAGGCATAGATTGCATATTTGGAGACTCTTTACAGAGAAACGTGTGGAAAGTTTAAAAAATGTGGAGCATCCCTTGCCTCATCCTAGGGTAGGGTGGAATCTGGCACTTGGGTTCAGAGACTGCCTGGGAAGATGGACTGTCTGTACTTTCACGCAACGGTGTAAAACCCATTGATTTGGGAAAATGACATGGATGTGTCATATGCCTTCTGCAGTGCCGCTTGACTGATTTACATAACATCGCTGTTTTTGCTATGTGAATACACAGGTTACATAAGCAATCTGGCAGCTTAAGTCTCATTACTGTCATTTCCAAAGTGTTAGATGTTTCAGAACAAGGAAACCTTTTCTGCTACAGAATCAAAAGTGAATGCATCTCCATCCAGGCATGTTTTGATGATCCCTACATGATCACACCTTTGGAATATGCCCAAATAGCCAGTTTGATAGCTTTGGGTTGGAAAAGGGAATGGCTGTTCCCAAACTGTCTTTCCCGGAGTGTCTACCTCTTGCCACGTGTTGAGAGGTTTATGTTCCTGCCTATGGGGCACCTTTCTCTATGGAGAAAAGGTCTTTAGAAGGACTTTTGAGAGTAAGCTCTATACAGCAGCTCTTGGCACTAATAATAACACCTTGATGGGTCTAGGACTGGTTGGGGCCTGACTTGCTGATCTTTTTGCTTTTATAATTTCAACTTTTATTTTAGATTCAGGCGGTGCATGCACAGATTTGCTACATGGCTATATTGCCTGATGCTGGGTGTGATACGAATGATCCAGTTGCAAGTACTGAGCATAGTATCCAGCAGTTAGTTTTCCAACCCTTGCCCCTCTCTCCTTCCCCTCTAGTCGTCCCCAGGGTCTATTGTTTCCATCTCTATGTGTCCATGAGTACCCAGCGTTTAGCTCCCACTTGTAAATGAGGACATGCTAGTATGTCCAAGACGGTGTCTCCACTTCATGAGTACCTCTCTAGACAGAATCTGACTGGCTATGAGCAGCATTGTGGAGTTGGTAAGTTTCTTCTATATGAGTTTACTCTTCCTTTTCTTTCATTGTGTACTAGAGTGATGGGATTGGCTTTGGAGTAGAGATTTGACTTTCTCTGGCAGGCCAAGCCATTTGGCATTTGCTTTTGTACAAGTAATTTAACTTCTCAGAATCTCAGCTTCCTCATCTGTAATACTTACTTGTTTTATTTATTTATTTACTTATTTATACATACATATAATTTTTATTTTATTAATTTATTTTTGAGACAGAGTCTCATTCTGTCGCCAGGCTGGAGTGCAGTGGCGCCATCTCGGCTCACTGCAACCTCCGCCTCCTGGGTTCTACCAATTCTCCTGCCTCAGCCTCCCAAGTAGCTGGGACTACAGGTGCATGCCACCATGCCTGGCTAATTTTTGTATTTTTAGTAGAGACAGGGTTTCACCACGCTGGCCAGGATCATCTTGATCTCCTGATCTTGTGATCTGCCCATCTCAGCCTCCCAAAGTGCTGGGATTACAGGCATGAACCACTGTGCCCAGCCACATACATACTTTTTAGGGACACACAGACTGGAGTGCAGTGGTGTGATCCTAGCTCACTATAGCCCCAAATTCTTGGGCTCATGCAATCCTTGCACTTTAGTCTTCCAAGTAGCTAGGGCTATAGGTGCACATCACCATGCCCAGCTAATTTTTTATTTTTAGTAGAGACAAGGTCTTGTTTTGTTGCTCAGGCTGGTCTCAAACTCCTGGTGTCAATGATCCTCCCACTTCGGCTTCCCTAAGTGCTGAGATTACAGATGTGACCCACTGTGCTCAGCCACTTTACTTGTTTTAAATCAGATTAAATCTGGCTCTAGGCTCTCATGAAGTAGAGTGTTGAGAAAATAAATCACAGGTTTGGTTAGGGGCATTCCCTGCCAGTTCCCAAAGATATACATGATCTTTTAAATCCCTTATGTTTGAGATGTAAAAATTAGGGAGGGGGAAGGGTGTGGTGGCTTATGCCTATAATCCTAGCACTTTGGGAGGGCAAGGCGGGCAGATCACTTGAGGTCAGGAGTTCAAGACCAGCCTTGCTAACATGGTGAAACCCCATCTCTACTAAAAATACAAAAATTAGCTGGGTGTGGTGGTGCGTGCCTGTAGTTGCAGCTGTTTGGGAGGCTGAGGCATGAGAATTGCTTGAATCCTGGGGGTGGAGGCTGCAGTGAGCTGAAATCGTGCCACTGCACTCCAGTCTGGGTGACAGAGCAAGATGGTATCTAAAAAAAAAAAAAAAAAAAAAGGAAGAAAAAATGAGAGAGGGGCCTGGACCTCAGCCCTTGGAGTCACCAGAGTTCCTGCTGCCCTTTCTGCTCCACGATGCTCCTGCGTTTGTCCTACTTACTTTCCCGGCTTTCTTCTCTCAACAGACCCAGGAGTGTTCCTCAAGACCATTGTATTTTCTTTTAGCCAGAGGTTCGACCACATGGAATTTTGCCAGTGCTCTCCAAGTCCTGGCACTGTATCCAACCACCATGGTATCCCACAGAGATCCGTGTTCAAAGAACAGTGCTAGTTCTAACCACTTGTGAAAACCTCAGACCTCCACACTGTTCTCTGTTATGAGAGGTCAAGGCTTTACCTGCCACCAGTCACCTCAAACCCCAACCATCTCCCCAGTCTATTTTTCTTCACGAATAAGATTATGTTTCCTAAACAAAGCTGGGATGAGTCTTATGTTCTGGATGTCTCATAGTGTCTACTGAGTTTATATTGACTCTAGTTCTCCTCAGCAGCCAGTTCCTTCTTCACTCGCATCAACAGAATGTTTAGCTGCACAGGAAACACCTGGAATAGGGCTGACATTTTGCAGCCTGCCTCATAGCTAAGGATAGCCAGGTGGTTGAGTTCTGGACAAAGGGATTTAGGTTGAAAGTGTGAGTGGCAGCTTCTGGGAGACGTATTTAAGGAACAGTTCATACCTGTCCTTTGACGTTCTTCTCTTCTTCTATCCTGCTGCCTCCTATGCAGCTGCTGCCATCTTGGACCAAGTGCATGATGGTCATAAAGATATCAGAGCAGTGAGTTGGGAGGTACTGAGTCCTCGTTTATAAGAAGAGACACAGAGCGAGGAAAACCCCTCTTGTTTGGCCCAATGCCATGACGATTGAGCATCGAGGGGCGAAGCTCAAGGACCAAAGTTACCTGCTGAGCATGACGGAGTCCAAGAGAGCCCAAGTCATTAATGACATCACTTACCCTGGAGCCTTCTCCCTCCAGACTCCTTTTGATGAGAGAGGAGACATTTCCCCACTGCTTTAGCCACTTTTCTTTGGATATTTTATTGCCTAAGAGCACCCTAACCAATGGGATATAAAGAAGAAAAGTCTCAGAGCGCCAAGGGTTGTTTACTTGTTTTCCAGATGAGACGGAAAATCCCTCTTGATCTTTTGAGCATGCTTCAGCAATGAGAACAAACACAAACAGGTATCTCAGTAAATGATGCCCCATATGTAAAAAACACAGCATGGAACCTGACACATTTAAGCAGCCAGTAAAAGGTAGCTATTTTTCTTTTTCTTATTAGCATAATGCCTCAATAAACATTGGTTTCCGATCCTGTCCCCTTGAGTGTCTCTCCCTTTGCTGCTAAGTTTCTCTGCACCTTTACATTCGTCTCCCTTCTCCCCGGTTAAACCTGGCTCTTGAAATGACTGTCAACTTGCTCTCATTGAGGTGTCAGTGATAGATAAGGCTTAATGTATGACCTCATTCCCCAAACACTATCGGCTTGTCAGTGAGATTTACATTTAATAGAGGATTAAAGCCTTAAGCCAAAGGAATGAATCTTTAATGGTGAAATTTGAGGCACCAGAAGGCTTATGAAAAACTAATATTGAAGGGGCGAGAGGGCCTCCTTGGCCATCCCAATTTTCTGAGGCGTTCTCATAAAGTTCCCCAAATTCTCCAAAATTTAAAAATGCCATGCCATACTGCAATTCACAATTGGCGGTTGGCAAACAGTGGATTCTGGATGAAGCTTTGTGAGACTAAACGGGATTGGGGGCAGGGGGGAATCGTGAAACAAAGACACAAGAAGAGGGTACCTCCATTCTAGAGGGAGTTGCCTGTTGAGTGGGTGAGTCAGGCTGTCTGAGCGTGTGGATGGAACTTCCCTGGGGCAGGTGCGGTGTTGAGCCACATTTGATGTTGACTTAGCAGTTTCCTGCTGATTCTTGAACTTTTTTTCATTGGTGGGTGGTGGTTGAGCTGTACCAAGTTATCTTTCTACCCTCCCCTCCCAGTTTCCCCCCTGAACCTCATCCTCATCTCAGTTCTTCTCCCTGCTTGTCCTGGCCTCTACAAAGTACCTCTTTGGCTAGGCTTCTTAGATACTGTGAGTAAGACTTGGAATCTCTCTTCTCTCCTTGTATTCATCCCTGAGTCTTTGGGCATCTTGGCGGGACCCCCAGCAGTGCAGAGCTGACAGGCTGCCTTCTGGGTCACTGGGATTTCTTCTCTGAGCTCCAGCTTGTGCTGTTTCCTGTTCAGCATCTCCTCTCGAGCATCCCACTGATTATTTAGTTATTTATTTTAATTTTTGTTGTTGTTGTTGTTGTTGTTGAGATGGAGTCTCACTCTGTCACCCAGGCTGGAGTGCAGTGGCATGATTGTGGCTCACTGAAACCTCCACCTCCCAGGCTCAAGCAGTTCTCCTGCCTCAGCCTCCCAAGTACCTGGGATGATAGGTGCCCACCACCATGCTTGGCTAATTTTGGTATTTTTAGTAGAGACGGTGTTTTGACATGTTGACCAGTCTGGTCCCAAACTCCTGACCTCAGGCAATATGCCCATCTTGGCCTCCCAAAGTAGTGGGCATGAGCCACCTCACCTGGCCCTGATTATTTACTTTTTTGAGATGAGGTCTCAGGCTCTGTCACTCAGGCTAGAGTCCAGTGGTGTGGTCACAGCTCACTGTAGCCTTGAAGTCCTGGGCTCAAGTCATCCTCCTGCTTCAGCCTCCCAGGTAGCTGGAACTAAAGGGATACTATAAGTGCTTGGGACTACTAGCACCATGCCCAGCTAATATTTAAATTAGAGATAAGGTCTCACTATGTCACCCAGGCTTGTCTGCAACTTCCAGCCTCAAGCAATCATCCTGCCTCAGCCCCCCAAAAGGGGACCCCCTCCAAAGCGCTGGATTTACAAGTGTGAGCCACTGTGCCCAACCCCTACTCATACTTTAAACTCAACACATGTGGGCCAAGTATCTTCCATCTGTCCCCTAGTTGTGCTCTTCACCCATCTCCATCTTGCTCCTTCTGTGGGAGAGTGAGTCATTGGAACATCATCAACTCTAGCTGGGTTTGACCAATTAGGAGAAGAGAGAGAGAGGAGAAGAGGAGTGAAGCAGGAGTAGGAGGCTGTGTGTTCATCCCCTAAAGGTGGCCTCAGCCGGATTGTGTTCCTCCACCAAAAGTCTGCTCCTTCCTAATGGCCTTCTCTACCTACGTGACTCCCTCTTTCCAGGTCTTGGCAACCATTCCCTGTCCTTGTCCCTGCAGGCTTGGGGGCAATGGCAGCTCCTCCGCTGTTGCTGGCCTCTCACTCTTGAGATGATTCCCCTGCAAGAGAATGGCATCACCTGGAAACACATTAAAATTGCAGATTTGAGGCCACTTCCCAGCCCTTCTGAACTTGAAATTAGGGGTGGGGCTCAGCAGTCTGCATCTTTTTTTTAACTTTATTTTTTATTTTAAGTTCTGGGGTACATATGCAGGATGTGCAGGTTTGCTACATAGGTAAACATGTGCCATGGTGATTTGCTGCACCTATCAACCAATCACCTAGGTATTAAGCCCAGCATGCACTAGCTATTTATCCTGATGCTCTCCCTCCTCCTATCCCACCCCCGACAGGCCCCATTGTATCATCCCCCTTCCTGTGTCCATGTGTACTCATTGTTCAGCTCCCACTTCTAAGTGAGAACATATGGTGTTTGGTTTTCTGTTCCTGCATTAGTTCGCTGAGGATAATGGCTTCCAGCTCCATCCATGTCCCTGCAAAGGACATAATCTTGTTTCTTTTTGTGACTGCATAGTATTCCATGGTGTATAAGTACCACAATTTCTTTATCCAGTCTATCATTGATGGACATTTGGGTTGACTTCGCAGTCTGCATTTGGACCAGATCTCTAGGTCTAGGTGATTCTGAAGCACAGTCATGTCTGAGCATCACCAAACTTCACCTTTCCAGCTTTGATATTGGTAACAGACTCTTCTAGTTAGGCGAATTATGCCAAATGAGCATTTTCTCTGTTTTCTGTTGCAATCCTAATGATATAATGATAATAGTAATGATAGAATTCAGATCCCCGGAACAAAAGTGACCCTTGTCTAGGGCCTCTGTCTCAATGAATGCAACACCATGGGACTTGTTCTTATACATGTTTTAACTCTGTGCAGCTACCAGCCTGTCTGGTATATTGTAGGTACTCAATAAAGGTTCATTTCATTGGAAGTTTATTTCTCTCTCTCTTTCTTCATATACATCCATTCATCCACCCAGGCATCACCATATGGGTACTGGGGTTCTACAGCCAAATACGATATTGTGTTTGGTCTCATGGGTCTCATGGGTCTTATGGGTCTCATGGTTGAGGGGTCTCATGGGTCTCATGGGTCTCATGGGTGAGATGTCAGCTGTCTGTTTCAGTAACACCATCTATTAATGGATCATAATATTACTGACTCCATGGGGTGGTTGTGAAGATGAAATGGGATAACACATATAGTGCTCTTGGCACAGCGCCTGACATTGAAATATTCCATCCATTTTAGCATTATTTATTATTATTGCAATAGATGATAAAGCTTAAGCCCAGCTCAAACAGAGACTAGAACAGGATTTGTGAACATCACTCCGTGCCATGGGCATAAGCGTCTTACAAGTTACAGGGTCATTAAAGTACTTTGTAAATTGCTTGGCATTTCATAAGGTGTTTATTTTTATTTTTTATTCTTTAATTTTTCTTGGTACGTAGGTGTATGTATTTATGGGGTACATGAGATATTTTGATATAGGCACGCAATGTGTGATAATCACATCAAGGTAAGTGGGGTGTCCCTCAATAACGTGTTTATTTGTACTGATCTGGCTGTTATTCTTGTCCTCGTGTGATATCTCTGTCTTGTCTATTCTCTTCAAGGCCACTCTTTAAGTTTCATTTTGACCTGCTTTTTATTCCTGTGTCAAAGTTAGCCAGCACAGAAGAGTAGCCTAATAATTTATTCTGGGTTGAGACACCCTTAGGATCTGTCCATTTATTTCTTCCCTTCCAAAATGAATATAATTTTTATTGTTTTCATTAGTTAAAAAAGATCTGCGTTCATTGCTTTAAAAAATGAAATGATCAAAGCAGCACAAAATACTACTTTATCAGTTGAAATAAATCGCTCAGAGATGCCTCTTTTAACATGTTGCTGAACCTTTTCCTGAAAATACCATTATGCATTTGTCTGCAGCTCTGTCTAATATTTCTATGTTACATGGATAGGGTCATTCTTTGCAGCCAGCTCACTTTGTAGCCAGAAACCATCTGCGGAGGCTCTGGGAAAATTTCGTCCGGGGATGTGCTCTTGCTCTCCCTTAGGACCACCAGATGGCGCTGCTTCTGAATTTATCAGTTTCCTGTCCCCAGGGCAGGCAGAAATTAATACTGTGTCCCAATCTTGGGCCCTGGTTCGTACCATCCCTCTGGCCTAGGGCTGAAGGTGAATTGATTTTGTCTTCAATGACACCTGAAGAGGGCAAAAGTCACGCCCACACTGTAACATGCAGTGAATCTGTAGTTGCTCTTGGACTGAACAAGTTCTAATGTGTGTGTTGGTTATGTTTGCACCTGTTTTCTCCTCCTCCCGGTCCCCTTAGATCATGAGATCCCTGCAGGAAGAGACTGAGTCCCCTAACCCAAAGTTCTGTGTCTGTAAGGCCCTCAATACTTATTAAGTCTCAAGAATAAGGTGGCTTGGGGGCCTGCCGTGGTGGGTCATGCCTGTAATCCCAGCACTTTGGATTGGCTGAGGTGGGCAGATCACTTGAGGCGAGGAGTTCAAAACAAGCCTGGCCAACATGGTGAAACCCTGTCTCTACTAAAAATACAAAAATTAGATGGGTGTGGTAGGGCACACCTGTAATCCCAGCTACTTGGGAGGCTGAGGCAGGAGAATTGCTTGAATCCAGGAGGTGGGGGCTGCAGTGAGCTGAGATTGCACCATTGCACTCCAGCCTGGGCGAGAGAGTGAGACTCCATGTCAAAGAAAAAAAAAAGAAGAAGAAAAGAGAATAAGGTGGCTTGGGGAAAAAAAAGTATGTATTTTGAAAGCTGAAAGACAAAAAAAGTATAAAAAGATTATTGACCTGGGAGTCAGAAAATCCAAATTTTACATTTGGATTAGGTCCTAATTCGCTGGCTAACCTTGGACAAGCCTATTGACCTTTCTGGGGTCAAGTTGACTTACGTATAGGAGGTTGGATACAATGATCTCTTGGCCTCTCTTAGCTCCGACCTGTTTGGATACAAAAGCCCTTCTCATCTTTTGTTGTTGTTTTTTGTTTGTATTTTTCGGGGACGGGGGATGTCAAATTGCATCTAGAAATGAATCACTAGGCACTGTCAAGAAACCTGGGGAACTCAGGTCCTGGGGCACAGGGCAGGTCAGGCCTGAGCCTGAGGTGCACTTAACAATCCACTCTCCTTGCAGAGCCATAAGTGCTGGCCGCACCAGCATAGCCCATACATCATTATTAGATTCCCTTCATTGTGCTAATTGACACGGGATGAAAAATATCTGACGAAGGAAACAGCGAACGCTTTCACATTCAGCCAGAGTGCCCGGCAAATGGGGGAAACTGCTGTAAAAGTTAACTGAGATTGAAAACGGGCCTCCTAATATCTTGTAGGGTGAATGTTTCCTGTTACCGGGAGCTGGATCCGATTGGCAATGTGAGTGAGCGGTGGAGACAGGGAGGGAGGGCGGCTTGGTGTTATCACATCTGAAGCATAGATGTCGGGGGGAACCTTTGCAGACAGTTTAGGTCCAGATGCAGGGAGAACCAGACAGAGCAAATAAAGTAGGATTGAGAGGAGAGAGAGGGAGCTGCTCTCGTCACCTCTAAACTGTAGTGATGATTGCCCCCCCTTCTCAGTTTGAAGTCTGTTGAGAATTATTTTCTCATGAAGAGTCCAGTATTGGGTGGAGAGGAAGGTAGAATTCCTGGCTCTAGACAAGTCTGGGGGTAGAGGAGGTTGTACCCCAGAGGACATGAGGTAGTGTCTGGGGACACATTTGATTGTCATAAGTTGGGGGCAGGTAATATTAGCATCTCGTGGGTAGAGGCCAGGGAGGCTGCTAAACATCCTATAATGCACAGGACAGCTCCCTCCCCCCAAACACAGAATGATCCAGTCTAAAGTGCTAATAGTCCTGAGGTGAGGAAGCCCTGCTCTACAACAATGTGCAACTTTGCCCAGGTAACATCTCCAGGTCATTATTTTATGAATCTATATTACTAATTTTACCTGGTATGGGAGATTGGTGGTGAAGATACCCCCAATTCTCCTCCATGCCCCCCCTGGCCATTGCAATATCACTTTGTAGCTCCTGCTATCGAGACATGGAGTCTGTTCCTCACTCTTTGAATCAGGGCTGGCCTCGGGTCCTGCTTTGTTCAACAGAACCTGCAGAAGTGGTAGCTCTAAGTCTAGGCTTCGGAGGCCTGGCACAGGTCTGTTGTCTCCTGCAGAGCCCTGCTCTCCCATGTGCTGTCAGCCTGGGCTAATCTGCTGGAGGATGAGATACCACACGCAGAACAGGCAAACCTCCCCCTGTCCTGTCGATGCTAAAAATGCAATTGCTAAAAATGCAAGATAGAGCCCAGCCTAGAGTAAAACTATCGGCTGACCAAGGACCACGGACCATGGACCCTCGTTGAGATTAAAAAAAAAACCCACCCAGGTAAGCCATAGTCTCCTGGGAAATAACAGATTCTTACTGTTTAACCCATTTAGTTTCAGGGTGGTTCATTATGCAACAATATAGCTAATAGGCAAGGTCTTGAATTTAAGACTCAACAGTAAATTCCGAGGGGAGTGGAAAACATCTCAAGATTTGCTTCCTTTGTTAATAGCTGACATTTTCTTAAGTCCGATAGCTTTAAATGAATCAAGATGTGCATAACTGCATCCTTTGATACCCAATTAATGGAGCTGGGCAAGATCTATCTGGAGACAAGTTTGCTAAAGGTCAATTTTATTCACTTGTATCGGGACAAGTTGCAGAAATCAACTCTGACTTAAATAGCCAAAGGGCATTTGTGAGAAGGACACCAGGAAGCTGATGACTACACAGCCTTCAGCAACATCAGGAGTCAGGGATGCTCCAGGGATCTTGGCAGGAGGGGTTTGTGGCTCTCCTTCCAGAATGCTGTCAAGGGTGACAGAGTCCTAAGCACCTTTCATCCCTATGTAATTTGTGCTCCAGATTGGAAGACCAGGGTGAAAGAAACTCATTGGCTTTCCTTGTGTCACCTGCCCCACTAATAGAGGTGGTTTCATTTGATTGGCAGCTCTGCCAGCCCCTAGAGTGGAAAGGGGCAATCAGACAGAAATAGAAGGTACCCTCTGCCTCCCTCCTCCCCACCCTTCCCCCTGCCACCCACAATGCTGGAGATTGGGAAAGGTGGAATTAGGAAGTATGTTTAGGATTTTGGGTGTGTGGTCTGGACCTCTAAGATGGCTCATCATGGCCTAGCTGGAAAATGGAAGGGCTTCATCAGAAATTAAAAATCAAATGTAACAGTGCTGTTGACTCTCATATGATTCTCCTGTCACCCCTCACTTGTCATGTGGGTGTCAGCATGTGAGGCACTGGGTTGAGATATGGAAAGGGGAGTAAGAAGAGAGATAATCCTTCTTCTCCTTCTTCTGAGATAGGGTCTTGCTTTGCTCTGTCTCCCAGGCTGGAGTACAGTAGCATGATCATGGCTCACTGCAGCCTTGAACTTCTGGCCTCAAGCAGTCCTCCTGCCTCAGCCTCCTGAGTAGCTCAGCCCACAGGCATGGGCCACCCCACCTGGATAATTTTATTTCTTATTTTGTAAAGATAGGGCCTTGCTATGTTGCCCACGCTGGTCTCAAACTCCTAGGCTCAAATGATTCTACCACCTTGGCCTCTCAAAGTGTTGGGATTACAGGTGTGAGCCACTGCACCCAGTCTTAATCTGACTTTTGAAGCACTCTGTATCCATTGGACTCCAGCCTGGGCAACAGAGAGACATCCTGTTTCTAAATAAATAAATAAGTGTTAGCTCCTAGTACTACTTCTATTCTTGTTGTCAGCTAGCAAATTGACAGCCGGGGTTGGAACTGTGATAGCTGTTTGAGTCGGATTTCGACCAGGACGTTTTCTGCCACTTACTCCAAGGAGATGCCAAGGATCAACCGGAAGTCCTAAAAGTCTCTGCGTCAGACATTATGTTTCTGTTGTCTGTAACCAAGATCCCCAAAGTGTCCCAGCTATAAAGACACATGAATAACCAATTTCCCACTTGTACATTAGGAGGGCTGAACACAATATGAAGTTTACAACTATTTAAAAAAATTTTTACTTCAAGTAAAATCTTATGTTGAAGTTCAGCACATATAATCGATAAATGTGAGCCCTTTTCGTAGAAGCAGTTGTGTGTGTTTTGCGGGGCAGTGGGAGGCAGGAGGAGCAGGTTGGAGCCCTGCTCATATTTGGCCTCCCTCTCTTCTCCATAATGGCTCTGAAGATATTTCTAGGGCCCTTTTGGTTTTGAGGACTGCTGTGAAGACCATGAGACCACTGACATTGAGGTCTCTCCAAGCTTTGAAGAAGAGACAGAACGTGGAGAACAGGCAAACTGCCCTGTCCTGTCCACGCTAAAAGTGCAATTGCTAAAAATGCAAGATAGAGCCCAGCCTAGAGTAAAACTATCTACTGACCAAGGACCATGGACCATGGACTCTAGCTGAGATTAAGAAAAAAGAACAAAAACCCACCCAGGTAAGCCATAGTCCCCTGGGAAATAACAGATTCTTACTGTTTAACCCACTGAGTTTCAGAGTGGTTCATTATACAACAATAGATAGCTAATACGCAAGATCTTGAAATTAAGACTCAATGGTGAATTTTGAGGGAATGGAAAACATCTCAAGATTTGCTTCCTTTGTTAACAGCTGACATTTTCTTAAGTCCAAGTACAGTTCTCCATGTGTACTCAGAGATGCGAGGAACTGGTCATCTTCAGTGCTGAGATACAGAAGATAGACATGGTGGAGAAAACCAGGGGGATAGCAGATGCTGGACCAAGTTCTCCAAACAATGGAAATGGAGGTCATTCGGCATTTTTACCAAAGATGAGGGTGTGCCCTGGGGAGGTAGCTCGGCACAGAGCTGAAGAGTCTGCAATGTTAAGGACGAATAGTCTCAGATTCCAGTCCCCTTGATTCTGCCACAGTTAGCTGGATAGTCTTTTTATGGCTCCGAGCCTCAGTTTTGCATCATCTGCAAAATGGAGAAGCAACAGTATGTACTTCCTAGAGCTGCTGAGAGAATTTCAGTGTGATGATGAATGCAAGGTGCTTGTAGAGTACCTGGGATGAATGGAGTATGCAAGCAGCATGGTGCTCACACCTGTAATCCAAGCACTTTGTGAGACCAAGGCAGGAGGATTGCTTGAGGCTAGGAGTTTGAGACCAGTTTGGGCAACATAGCAAGATGCCATCTCTCAAAAAATTTTTTAAAAGTTAGCTGCGTATGGTGGCAGGCACCTATAGTCCCAGCTACTCAGGAGCAGAGGTGGGAGGATAGTTTGAGCCCAGAAATTTGAGACCAGACCAGCCTGGGCAACAGAGCAACACCCTGCCTCTACAAAAAATAAAGTAGCCGAGCATGGTGGCTCACACTGGTAGTGCCAGCTACTTGGGAAGCTGAGGTGGGAGGATGGCTTGAACCCAGGAGTTCGAGGCTGCAGTGAGCTGTGATTGCACCACCAGATAACTCCAGCTTGGGTAACAAAGCAAGACCTCATTTGAAAAAAACTGTATTAGCTGATGGCACTATCAGTATTCTTGTTGTCAGCTCAGAAGTGGATAGCTGGGATCAGAGCTGTGAAGCCCTTGTTCTTCTGCTTCACTGTGCTGCTTCGTGCAAAAAAGGAAATGAAGAAAAAGGAGGGCACCTCTCAACTTTGCTAGGACTTTCCTCCTAGCATTCTCTTCTCCAAGGCTAAGGGTCCCAGTCCCCATTCTCTCTCTTACACAGAACCATTTACTTTGCTTTTCATCCCCTCACAATAACTCCAGGAGCGAAATTAAAGCAGTAAGAGCTAAACTGTCTGTGATCGGAGAACAGAGCATGTGATAATGATATATAAAGCTTAAAAGCACTAAGTGGGCAAAACTAGTGCGACAGAAGTGAGTAAAACCAAGACAAATCCATCCCTTGAGAGCTATAACACATAACTCAAATAACGGGAGCAGCAGGGGTCCGTTATCCTTTGGAAGAGCGGTTTGCACTCCCGTGGAGCACAGCCTCTGCACAGCATCCATAATTCCATGTGTGCGTAGGGCTGGTCACCACAGCCTCAGGGGTAACTGCTGGTTGGGTCAGGGTTGCTGCTGCAGCCTGGGGGCACGCAGCCCACGCTATCTGGCAGCAGACGTCTAAGGTCTAACCTCAGCAGTAAGATGGAATGGAGAAAGAACTGGATGGACACTGAGAGGACTCAGATTTTATTTCTGCCTCCACCGTTTTCAAGCTTCATGACCTTGATTAAGTTATGTCACCTTTCTGAACCCTTTTTTTTTTTTTTTTAAACTTTCTGTTTAAAGTTGTGGGTCTTGACCAGGTGCGGTGGCTCATGCCTGTAATCCCAGCACTTTGGGAGGCCAAGACAAGCGGATTATGAGGTCAGGAGATTGAGACCATCCTGGCTAACACAGTAAAACCCCATCTCTGCTAAAAATAAAATATTAAAAAAATTAGCTGGGCATGGTGGTGTACACCTGTAGTTCCAGCTACTCAGGAGGCTGACAGGAGAATTGCATAAACCCAGGAGGCGGAGGTTGTGGTGAGCTGAGATTGCACCACTGCCCTCCAGCCTGGACAACAGAAAGAGACTCCATCACAAAAAAGAAAGTTGTAGATCTCAAAGTGGGGTCCCTAGAGGAAAAGCATCAGTATCTCTTAGGAACGTGTTAGAAATGCAGATTCTTGGGCCATGCCACAGACTCATGGAACTAGAAACTCTGGGGATGGGTCTCAGCAATCTATGTTTTAATGAGTCTTCTGATACATGCTAAATTTTGGTAATGAGTCTTTCACAGAAAAATGATCCCAACTTGTTTTTATTCCCTATCATCCTTAACTCATTAATAAGGAGGGCAGGGGCTCCATGTTAATGGGAGCTAGCTGGGCTTCCAGGAAGTTCCTGGACTAAATCACAAGAGCCTTTTTTCCAGGAGACATTTGGAACATGTTGTGGCAGGAGGATTATTTATTTATTTATTATGCTTTAAGTCCTGGGGTACATGTGCAGAATGTGCAAATTTGTTACATAGATATACACGTGTCATGGTGGTTTGCTGCATCTACATTAGGTATTTCTCCTAATACATCCCTTCTCAATCTCCCCACCTGCTGCTATCCCTCCCCTAGCTCCCCACCCGCTGACAGGCCCCGGTGTGTGATGTTCCCCTCCCTGTGTCTGTGTGCTCTCATTGTTCAACACCCACTTTTGAATGAGAACATGCGGTGTTCGGTTTTCTGTTCTTGTGTCAATTTGCTGAGAATGATGGTTTTCAGCTTCATCCATGTCCCTGCAAAAGACATGAACTCATCCTTTTTTATGGCTGCATAGTATTCCATGATCTCTTGAATCTGGGAGGTTGAGGCTGCAGTGAGCTGTGATCAAGCCACTGCGAGGTCTCCATACTTCTCGAGGATTCGCTGCAGGTGTGTGTACTTCCTTTTTTCCGGGCCTAGCTGACCTTTCTCCCTTCCTCAGTCCTTTGCTCTCTCCCACTTTCTTTCTCCCCAGACACAATAAATGCTTTCAGGCTGGGAAAAGTTTGGGGAGGTAAGAACTTGTCTCTATACAATAGCAATTTTTCTGTATTTTGTAGAATTCATGCCCTAACTCCTTTTAGGTGTGGGCTTTAAGCTTAAAAGCCCACATTTGGAAAGTCACAGTATGAGGCATTTGAACTTCAAAGCCTTTTCCTTTGCTTTTCTGCAGCCCCTTTATTAGGTAAATAAATGCTGTTAAATCCAGTCATTGCTGGAGTCAGGGAAAGGAAAGAGTGAGGAGTAATGAGAATGACATGGAGGAGCCAGCACAGGCAGTGATTTCAAAGGTAAATGTCTTGCCACATAAACTTGTGATATAAATAAAGAGAGGAACAGGCATTCCGCTGAACATCTCTGGGCGACATTGCCCTTTATTTAAAAAATGCTACACACCTCGTTTTATTGAGACTTCTGGAACCCAAGTTAGGAATGCCACTTATGTGCATATTCCTATGCCAGCTTTCCTTCCCACATACCATTATGATAACTCTCCATCCCTGTAAATAACCTGGGGTCTCTCTTCCTTCTGACCCTTGCACACTGTAGCTAGCTGGAGTGATCCATTTCTATCTTTCATGACATCCGTCTGGTACTACTTTGGTGAGAGCTAGATGAAAACTAGAAGTGCTTTGTGTCTATTTTAAAACCTTGTTATGTTTGTTTCAATGTGTTTTTTAGTAGTTACAATTCTGAGAAGCGTGGATTTTGCAGTTCCACACTTTTGAGCATGATCTCACTGTTGTGTATCTGGGTAAAAGGGGATTTAAAGGCATCTCAAGGAGCCAAGCTTCCATCTGATGAGAAATGCAAAGAAGACACAAGGGGGCCATTCCTGGAAGTGTGAAACTCTGTGTTCAACAGAACCAAGAGAGGGGTCAGGTGCACATTTACATTTCAAATTGACGTAATGCATTAGAATTTATAAAGAATATTAACATGCATTAATCATGAAGATGGAATTTTAACAGCCAACTGTTATGAGCTGCATTGGAATAAGAGGGATTCATAGTATTTAAGGACCTGCCAGAGAGGGACTGATGGTATTTAAGGACTAGTTACAAAATAGGCTGGTCGCAGTGACTCATACCTGTAATTCCAGCACTTTGGGAGGCAGAGGCAGGAGGATCGCGTGAGCCCAGGAGTTCTAGATCAGCCTGGACGACATAGTGAGACCTCCATCTCTACAACTTTTTCTTTTAATTAGCTGGGAATGGTGGCATGTGCCTTTAGTCCCAGCAACCTGGGAGGCTGAGGCAGGAGGATCACTTGAGCCTGGGGGGTTGAGGCTGCAGTGAACTATGATCACACCACTGCACTCCAGCCTGGATGACAAATCCTGTCTCAAAAAAACAAAAACATGCAGAAAGTGAAAAAATAGTGATAGAGTATATTTCTTTGAATCATACCTTCAATTGCAGGTGCTCCTTGGTTAAGAATACTCATTAAAGATTATATTTAACATTTAGTAAAATGTTCTGTTTTATATAGAAAAACCCTTATTAGAGCAAAATATACCTTAGTAGCGGTAAGCTGTGGTAACTCTAATTAATACCACTTTGTAACCACACTACAAGAAAAATGATTGAGAGGGTTTTCCAGTGTAAATATAGCAGTGCCACTAGGTAGGCACAAGTGCCAGAGTGGTTGCATGAATTTGGATTCCCTGGAAAGTTCTGGGAGAGGGAGTGACAGAACCCAATCCTTGTTCTTAAGATGACCACAGTTCCCATTTTCCCACAGCCCTCTGTCCAGTCTTGACCAGTGGGCAGACAGTGCAATTCTAAATTCAGTCAATGCCCTGACTTGCTCCTCTTGCTTAGCAGAGAAAGGACAGTGACTCCCTTACCTGGAAGGTTGTGCTGTTATCTAGCAGAGGGAAGATGAAGAGGTGCAGAGAATGACAGCCTGGGGGCAACGTGACTTTTGCTGGATGTCAGAAATGCCAAGTCAGTTGCTGTACTGACTTTAGTTCTTCAGCCCCACGTCCCATTTGAGGCGCATATTCCTTTGTTCTAGGGATACACCCAACTGACCTGATTCATGGAAGGAAATAAGAGTTTGGCGTTGGCTGTCAGTTTCTGAGAGTAATTAAAGGGTTTGCTCCTCATCCTCTGTGCCCTGCTATAATACACCAACCAAAATGACCACTTGGCAGTTTGCAGCTGAACTCAGACATTAAATAGTCAGGTACATCTCTCGCGTCAGATAACGAATGGCTTGGATGCCACTGTGGAGGGGTAATTGGAATTCAGCTACCGTGGGAACTCTACCTTAATTGCCGTACAGGATGACAGCAAGGGGGCCCAAGTAGCAGAGTACATCCCTGTATCTGTTTTTCCTTGGCTTGGCAGAGGTATGGGTAGTGCTGGTGTATTAGGGTTCTCTAGGAGGACGGAACTAATAGGAGAGATGTATATATAAAGGGGAGTTTATTAAGGAGTATTTACTCACACAGTCACAAGGTGAGGTCCTATAGTAGGCTGTCTGCAAGCTGAGGGGCAAGGAGCCAGTCTGAATCCCAAAGCTGAAGAACCTGAAGTCTGATGTTCGAAGGCAGGAAGCATCCAGCACAGCAAAAAGATGTAGGCTGGGAGACTAAACCAGTCTATTCTTCCCGCGTTCTTCTGCCTGCTTTTATTCTGGCCATACTGGCAGCTGATTAGATTGAGCCCATCCAGATTGAGAGTGGGTCTGCCTTTCCCAGCCCGCTGACTCAAATGTTAATCTCCTTTGGCAACACCCTCACACACATACCCAGGAACAATGCTTTGCATCCTTCAATCCAATCAAGTTGACACTCAATATTAACCATCACTGCAGGGTTCTCGATCTCCCAGGACTTTCCAGGGAATTCACATTATTAGAGATAGAAGAAGATAAGGAAAGACTATTGACTGGAAGGGTTGCCTTAGTGATGTTGAAATTGGAGAGAAATACACAATGCTGCTGTGTTGGAAACTTCCTCATGAAGAATGCCTTCCTACCTTGGGTGTACAAGAATGGCTTTTGTAATAGGGTGTGGCAGAAAAAGCAACAGACTAGGAATCAGGCAGTCTCTGCTCTGCTGCTTATATCCACCTAATTCCTAGAACCCAGACATTCCCAGTGCATGTTTAGATGGCCTTCTCTTCACCCTTTCTGATTCCTGGTTAATGATTTCTTTGCTACTCTGACTCATGAGTGTCAGGACTCATTAGCAGCAAGAAATAGAAAACCCAGCTCAAACTGACTCAGGCTAAAAAAGGGTATGTATTGGCTTATGTAACTGATCTAATTGTAGGCATTGCTGGATATAAGGGCTCCTTTGATTTGATTGGGATTCCGTTTCTTGCCATCTCTCAGTTCTGAGTTCCTTTTTGTTGACTCAATTTTTAGCAGAGTACTTCCTCCTGATGATGAAATGGTTGCCAGAGATGCTTGGCTTATATACTCAAAGCTTCAATTTCAGTAAAACAGAGAGCCTGCTTCTGTTTCAGCAATCTCAGTAGTGTGTGTCACTAACTTTAGAAGGGTGATGCTCCTGATTTGGGGCTAGATCAAGAGTTCCCCGTGGCCAGGTGCGGTGGCTCATGCCTGCAATCCCAGCACTTTTGGAGACTAAGGCAGGCAGATCACTTGAGGTCAGGAGTTCGAGACCAGCCTGGCCAACATGGTGAAACCCCATCTGTACTAAAAATACAAAAAATTAGACAGGCATGGTGGTGGGTGCTGAGGCAGGAGAATCGCCTGAACCCGGAAGGCGGATGTTTCAGTGAGCTGAGATCATGCCACTGTATTCCAGTCTGGGCAACACAGTGAGACTCTGTCTCTAAAAAATGTTCCCCCTCACCTCTGTGGGAGAGGAAGCCCCACTTGAATCACTTGGGTTAAAAGTAGGGGAAGGGTTGATCCCAGGTGAAAAGTAGGTAGTGCTGTTGCAAGGAGAGGAACTAGATGGATGTGAGTGACCCAACCATAAACACCCTCCCTCAGCTCCCAAAACAGCTCAAGGGTTCCTCAGTAGCAGGAATTTTACAGAACACTGCTGCGAGTTCCGATACAAGGTATGTTGCAAATACCTAAAATTACCTGGAATTTGTAACAAGTTTTTATTCTGAAAACTAAGTTGGATTGGCTTGAGAGTTATCCTGGTAGAGCTTTTCAGTGATGGATATGTGAACATGTATTATACGGTTGGCTCTATTTATGTAAAACTTCAAAAATGTTCACAACAAAAAAGGTATCCCCTAAAGAATATCAATTTTACTCATCTGTTGTTCCATTTCCCTTGGAGAGCCATTTGGGACCTCTGGTGACTCCTCCTGGCCCATTTTCCCCAGAGTTCCTGCAGGAGTGAATACCTACAGCACCTATCTGGTGTGGTCTTATAATTTAGCAGGGGATATTTTTATGCCTGTGTGTTAACTGTCTGATAAGCCTGCAAATTCCCTGAGACTCGGAGTTTCCAGAATTCTTACCATTTCCCACCGTTCCTAGTCAATGTTTTGCACATGATGGGCGCTCAGCAAACGTTTGATGGGCAGGCTGACGGAGACCAGTTAATTTTGCTTCCGTCCATGGCTGCAGCATGCATGGTAACAGCTGAGAGGTCCTTGTCCTTGGGCAGGCAAGGATGATGGACTCCTCTCCACAAAGCCGCCCTCGTCTGGAGGTGTAATTCAAAGCTATGTCAGGACTTCTTCTGGGGTGCAAATTTATGCATTCATCTATCATTTGGTCACATCTATCATTCACTCACATACTCACCCATTCACTCACATACTCAACCCTTCATTTACTCATTCCCTTACTTATTTATACATTCACCCAACACTTACTGAGTGACTGTCCCATGCCAGATACTCCACTTGACCCTGGGGATAAAATGCTTCATGCAGCCCGTCTCTACTCATCTGAATGGGCAGAGGAATGATGGAAGAGTGACCCCCAGTATAGTCCGGACACTAGGACAGCAGCACCACTCACTGCTACAGCCTCCTAGCCCTGCAAACTCAAAGCAGTAGCAGGAAGGCCCATCCATGTCTCTCAGTTTGCTCATGATCAGATGCTAAATTATCAGTATATTCCCTGTATGTGGCTGGCAGCCCTTGCTGCAATGTTTCGGTTGTAACGCAGCAGGTTGAAAATCTTTCTCTGTCTCTTCCTCTCTATCATTGTTGAACGTCTTAAATCAAATCTGCATTGGCTTTTCTTTCAAGGAGAGGACAGTGTGAGCATCTGCTCAGCTATCTCTGGCTTCTCCAGGTGTGGTTCTTTTTGTCTCCACAATGATAAGAGCTTTATTGAATTTTGAGAATTATATTCATTTTCTTTAAGCTATTTATTATATGCCTGCTGTGCATCAGTAAATTTACATGTGTTATCTTTAAGATGGGTTTTGTTGTTGCCTGCTTAAAAGTTGGAAAATACATGAAGCTTCAGAAAATGATTTGAACAATTTAGATAAGTACAAGGAAACTCAATAATCAAAATGTTAGTATTATTTATCGTGAGTTTCTTCATATATGAACTCTGAAGCCTGCCCACCTGCTTGCCTTGAATTAGAGCTTCCATCAGCTGTCTGACCTTGGGCAAACTGCTTAACTCTCCATATCTGTCAAATGGGGATAATAATAGTAACGATCTCCCAATATTGTTGTGAGGATGAAATAAGCTGATACTTAGGAAAAGCTTGGAACAGTTCTTGGCACATCTTAAGTGTGACATATGTGAGCTCCTTTCTTGATTCTCATTCTGTATTGAAGAGGACTTTTAGAGAGGAGACTCAGGGAACAGTGGGGCTGCCTAGACATGTGGAAAATGTTATGCTGGAGGCTTAACCTAACTTGGTTTGAAGCCTGGTTCTGTTATTTCTACCAGTGTGATCTTGACTTAAACTCTCTAAAGCTCAGTTCCTCACCCATAAAATGGTAATAACAACACCAATTTCATTGAAAACACATGCTGACTATGCCATGATAAATAGTAGTTATTATTAAAGAGAAACACAGTAAAGAAGATCCCAGGGGGAGGTGAATAAATTAAGCATGATGTCAGGTCTTGTTCCTTCCCCATCTTTCTCTTCCCCCAGATTTGTTCGAGGTCTGATCATTACTGGTTTGCATTTCTATTTTAATCATGTTATAGGTTTACAGTATTTCCCCCCCACCCTGTCTTTATATGCTATAATTTGGGTACTATTTTTACACAACGAGGCCATTTTTAACCGAGAACAGATTCAATTGTCTTTCAGCATACACCATTGTTTATCTTAATTAATGTTAAAATATTCTTAGGAGGAAAAACACATCCCACAGAGTATTATGCAAAGAAACGTAGCATTCATTTTTGCCTCCCCCTTTTCAAGCATATCAATTTATAAAGGTTTTAGCATCCTGTTATTTCAATGACAATAACGCATGCTCTTAAATGCAGACACCCATCTGTGGGATGCAAGTCACAAGGCGTCAACAGCAGCAAGGTGTGTGTTGCAGTGGAGGTGGAGGATTGACAGCTGAAAGAAGAAGGGGATTTTGCTGGTGAGAATAATGCCAAGTGAAGTCATAGGCTTCGTCTCTGATTGATCCATGGAAACATTCCTTGAGTAGAGATGAATCTAGCTAGACTCCATGCTTGGAGTCTTTCTTACTAAGGCTCCTATAACTGTAAGCCAAGATGATGGACATTGTTGTTTTTACTCATCATCCATTCTCTTTTATTCTAATAAGACACCCCATGCACCCCTTGGGGAATAATCCTTTCCACACTTAGGTGGTTTACCTCTCCCTCCAGGTCTAGGGTGGACATGTGATATACAGCTGACCAATCAATATCTACTATCTTCCTGGCCACATTGATTGGGCTTGGGATAGCCATGTGACCCAATCAGAGCCAATGAGACTCAGTTTTGAGACTTTAGATAGAACCATTGGGAAAGAGGGGTTCTCTTTCTACTGGGATGCTGACCTGGTAGAAATATTACCCAGAGCTGCCTGTGACCTTCTTTACTATGAAAAGGGGAGAACTTGCCAAAGAATTAAGCTGTACTAGTCTGTTCTCATGCTGCTAATAAAGACATACCTGAGACTGGGTAAAATATAACAGAAAGAGGTTTAATGGACTCACCATTCCACATGGCTAGGGAGGCCTCAAAATCATGGCAGAAGGCAAATGAGGAGCAAAGGCACATCTTACATGGTGGCAGGCAAGAGAGTGTGTGCAGAGAAACTCCCCTTTATAAAACCATCAGATCTTGGGAGACTTATTCACTACCATGAGAGCAACATGGGAAAGATCTGTCCCTAAAATTCAGTTAGCTCCCACTGGATCACTCCCACAACACATGGGAATTAAGAGAGCTGCAATATGAGATGAGATTTTGGTAAGGACACAGCCAGACCATATCAGAAGACAACATGAAAGAAAACAGAACTGAAAGATGGAGGCAGACTCTTGATGACAACTCCTAGACCCTGGATCAATTTTTGTTTAAAGCCAGTTTGCACTTTGCATCTTTGATGTAAGCCAATGTATTTCCTTTATTTGTTTAAGCTAAATTAAGTCATTTTTAATTGAAAGAGTCCAGAGAGGTGCAGAGTTTCAGTAGGGAACTGTAAAAAGCCAGGATACTCTGTAGATTAGAAGGGAATAATGTGGTGTTGACTGCATCTGGAAGAATACGCATCTGAGGGCATCTTGCATCCCAAACCCACTTGTCTTTCTAGTATCAAGCAGTAGTTTGGTATTTGAGAAGTTCCAAGTAGCCCTTAAGACACACAATCATGCTAGAGAAACTCCTAAGAAGCTGGGTAACATTGTGATATAAAATGTGGAACTTCACTAGGTTATGTAAGAACCTCTGAAAAGGGTTGATAAGAAGGGTGTACGTTAGGTGTGTAAAGAACTAGGTGTAGAGGAACTAGCCTAGTACAAAAGGGATCTAGTGAACTTGGATTCTACCCTACTCGAGCTGATGTTTGGGGGGTCTGATCTAAGTAGGGGCTTGGGGGCAAAATTATGACAAACATCTATAGGTAGTCAACATCTTTTATTGAAAATTTGTTGTGAACCAGATACTGTCCTAAATGACTGACCTACGCTATTGTATTTAATCCTCTCAACAACCTGATGAGTTATGCATCTTATTATTTCCGTTTTATGTGTAAGGGAACTGAGGCTTAGAAAGCTGGAGTGACTTGGTCTGCCACAGCTAGGATTTCAACTCATGTTTTTGTGACTTGAAAGCATCTAGTGGACGGTGACATTGGGTTGTGGACTTGAAACAGAACTTTGGCCAATGGCTGGGGGACATGGAAGAGGGGACAGAGTCCAGCTTCCAAAAGTTAGAAGGCTGCCAAGAGTAAGCTTTTGGTCAGAGATTCAACCTTCTAGGAGCAGACCCTGATCCCAATGGGGGAATAGACTTGATAGGGAAACTGAGGCTGCATCCTGGGACTGGAGCCAACCCACAGAGCATTAATTGGGAGAGTTGTTGTGGCCGGTCAATATGTTTCTAGGGGCTTATGGCAACAGACAAACACAGAGCTCCAAACTAATTCCCTGCCAGAGCTTGTTCAGGTTGGCTTGGGAATAGGAGAGTCTGAGGAGAGAATGACGCTGACGCAGAAAAAAGAGACTCTTGTGGAAACCTAAGATTAAAAAAGAGAGGGAAAAAAGATGCCTTTTATTTATTAAACAACCATTTCAAAACACCAACAAGTGACCACCATTGGAGTAGGCTTTTCCCACATGTGAATCTCAGAGAGGTCAAGTGAGTTGTCCAGCGTCAAGTAGAAGCTATGCCTGGGTCTGAAGCTATATCTGGTCAAACATAAAGGTCTTTTCATGGTGCCAGAGTCTACATTTCTCAGAGTACTAAGGTAGTGACTTGATCATCAGCACCAAATAAGTGTCATAAAGACAGCTCACATTTTTAGATATTATAGCTACTCTCTGCCCTGCAAGGTGTTAAGGACTTTACTTAAATTATCTCAACTTATCCCCTAGACAACCTATGACATTTAGCCAGGCACCACCATCATCCCTTCATCATCATCCTCATCATTGTTCTTGAATGATGAAAGTTGAAGCTCAGAAACTCAACCTGTGTAAAGATTACAAAGCTAGCAAATGCAGGGTCAGAACCTGAACCCAGGTACCCCACACTTTTAGATGTGCCAAAGCTTATACCTCCACCTACAACTCTGCCTCAGTTTCTCCCTCTGTAAAATGAAAACAGTAATAAGGCCCATCTCATAAGGTTATTGTGAGAACAAAATGAACTGCTGCATACTAAGAGCTTAAAAGAGTGTCTGGCAAAGGAAACTTCATCATTGTTGGCTTTCATCGGGGCTATTTTAATTTTTGCATTACCATCTTCAAAAGGGCACTTCTCGCTTTCCCACGGCTAAGCTGCCATGCTCAAGTGTGCTGGAAAAAAGGCTGGGTAGCTTACGACGTGCAGCAGCCTCTTTGTGTAATCCTGGGGTGAGAGATAAAAGCAGCTCGCTTGACATAACTTCATAAACCCGTTTTAATCTAAACATTGATTTTCTTTTGGAACAATTCCCTTTCAGTTTGCACGCAGAGTCCCACCACGCCTCTAATACAGACGTGGATATTGATAACATTATTGAGATAAAACAGTCGCTTCTTTCTTATTCCCTTTATTCATCAGTCACCCCAGGCCTGTCTTTGTCTTTTTTCATCCTCTGCTACCCAGCATCATTCACTGGAGTGCCTTCTTTTCCCTCACCAGCCATAACTCAAGGTGAAAGTTTCCAGTAAAGATGAGTAGTAAAATATGAGAGATTTAAGCAAATTCAACTGGAAATAATGTGAAAAAATATTATTCGCTCCGGACATATGCTTCTCTTTTGATCTTCCTTGTCCGAGATACGTTTTTTTTGAAAAATGCTCCTTTGATGGCAAGAAGCGAGCAGGCACTAAAAGGAAACCTTATGTCTTTGTTGGGAAATAATTAGTCTGATCGAATCGCTTGCTTTCTGATGGACAAAGGAGTCTTAAAAGAAAATCATTTGTGTTCTCTGGGCCCCTTCAGGCAGCACAGCTTTCTTAGGCTTGGACTTTTAGATGAGAGTTTGGGGAATGGAAAATTTCCCTGAATAAAAAAATCAGAAAGCTTGACCTACACAGTTATCTCTCTCTTAACATGACAACAATTGGCAATTACTTTTTGATCCAAAGTGTGAGGATGAATATGGAAAGGTAGGGTGAATCATTCTTCTTCTTCTCAAGCTCATTCTCTCTTTAGCTCTGCACCTGAAGCTGATTTTCTTTTCTTTTCTTTTTTTCAGTCCCAGTGATTCAATATAATCTATAGCTGGAAATACCTATGTTAGCTGCAGCTGGGGGAAGAGCAGTTGGCAAATTCATGAATCAGGGTTTCTTTTCTTTTTTGCTTGTGAAAGGTAACTTCCGACAGCTTAAGGGTGATTTGGAATCAAGCATGGTTTGGTTCCTAGTGTCAGCACGTTGCCAGACTGGCTGTAATCAAGTGTGGACATCCACACATGGTTTCAGTGTCAGGGACGGCAGTGTCCCTAATGAAGAGGGAACCTTAAGTGGAATGCAGCATCATGACGGTTTGTAGCTGGGTGGTGAAGAATGAGGCTCTGAAATCCATTGCACTTGGGTCAAAATGCTGATTGGTCTGTAATGGGAAGCTGATCGCTTAATTCCTCTGATACTCAATGTCCTTGTCTGTAAAATGGTGCTGATATAAAAGTAGCTGTATTGTGTAGCAGGGTTTCTCAATCTTGGCATTATCAACATTTGGGGTCAGGACATTCTTCATGGTGAGGGGCTGCCCTATGCATTGTAGGGTTTTTAGCACCATCCCTAGCTTTTATCCTCTAGATGCCAGTAGCACTCTCCCCTCACACCATTATGATAACCGGAATCATCTCCAGACACTGCCAGTGTCCCCTGGGAGGCAAAATCCCCCCTCCCTCCCCTCATTGAGGGCCACTGCCGTGGAGCTATTGTGAGGATAAAATGAAATCATCCATACAACGCTCTCAGACACTGTTCAGTAGATACTACATAGTAAATGCTCAATAAGAATTAGTCATCACTAAAACACTAAGGGGAACAACAGACACAGACACTGGGGCCTACTAGAGGGCAGAGGGTGAGAGGAGGGAGAGGAGCAGAAAAAATAACTATTGGGTACTAGGCTTAGTACCTAGGTGATGAAATAATCTGTACAACAAACCCTAGTGGCACAAGTTTACCTATATAACCAACCTGCACAAGTACCTCTGAACCTAAAATAAAAACTGGAAAAATAAATGAACCAATGAATAAATAAATATTAGTTGTTACTGTATTAATAAAACTGTCAATAGAAACTCAACACAATCAGTTTTTTTCTCTTGAGGAATTTTACAGAATCTCTGGATCTTTAGGGTCCCAATTTCCCTGATACCAGCTAGGAATCCCCAGTTGTTCCATCTGCCAATGGTGAAATGTTTTGCTTTTTGACAAAACCACCCACTGCTAGAAACAGGGAAGTCAATTTCCAAGTGGTTCGGTGAATGAAGGGTGTCCTCTCACCTTGGTCTGAGGGAAATAGCTAATGCACCTGAGTTAAATACTTAATGACTACTAAGAGATTAAAAGAGTGTCTGGCAGAGAAAACTCTGGTGATGGGTTGATAGATGCAGCAAACCACACAGGCACACTTTTACCTATGTCACAAACCTGTACATCCTGCACATGTACCCCAGAACTTAAAAATTTTTAAAATGTTTAGAAAGGATTAGGAAAGGAGAGATCATATCCATAGCAGTAGGGACAGCAACCCTAAGGATCTGAGTAACTAGAAGTTAACTGAAGCCTCCTTGTCCTTTGGGGAGAAAGCAGCCTGCCCAGAAGAGGTGACCACAGTTGCTCCTGGGGCTTGGAGCTCTTGTGTGCATGCTGAAGTGGGAGCAGGGATAGGGGCAGTGGTCTGAACTGCGGATGGCAAAGTGAAACGGAAGCAATCAACTTTCTCCATCTATGCAACTTCTATCACTTGATGGACTGCGCAAAATAGTGACCATTGTTTGAACTCTATCATGGCCTGAGTTGTGTCTCCTCAAAATTCAAATGTTGAAGCCCTATTTGAAGATAGGGACCTTAAGGAGGCAATTAAGCTAAGTTCCTAATCCGATAGAGCTGGTGCCCTTATAAAAAGAGAAAGAGCAGCCTGCTCTTTTTCTCCTTGTGCAGAGAAAGGGCTGTGTGAGGGCAGAACAAGAAGGCAGTGATCTGGACGCCAGGAAGAGGGATCTCACCCGAAGTTGAATTTGCTGGCACCTTGAACTTGAACTTGTAGCTTCCATAACTGGAGAAAACAAATGTCTGTTGTTTAAGGCCTGTCTTGTGGTATTTTGCCATGGAGGTCTGAGCAGACCAATGCAAGTGTTTATGAGGTGCTTGGCGAGGTTACTCATTTTTTTCTCACAATGACCCTTTGAGGCAGGTTTTACAGAAGAAGAAACAGAAAGGTTAAAAACATGTCCAGTGTCCACACAAATAGGAAATGAACTGCTGGGCCTGTCCATCTTCGAACAATGAGATCCTTAACCACCATCTGAATGTGGGCTGTTTCTACCCCCACATCACCATTTCTAGAATGTTAACATTGTGCTAGTCTCTGTGTCAGGGACTTAAACACATCAGCTCTTGCACTTTGGGAGGCCGAGGTGGGAGGGTCACTTGAGATCAGAAGTTCAAGACCAACCTTTCCAATATGTCGAACCCTCGTCTTTACTAAAAATATAAGAATTAGCTGGGTGTGGTGGTGCACGGCCGTAGTCCCAGCTACTCAGGAGGCTGAGGTTGCAGTGAGCTGAGATTGTGCCACTGTACTCCAGCCTGGGCAACGGAGTTAGACTCTGTCTTAATCCCACCCTGGCAAAATAAATATACATCAGCTCTTTTAAATCTCTGGATGATCTGTTGCTGTGAGAAATGAGCTGATATTTGGTCTTTAGATGTCACAGCAACAGTGACTGAATTTTACTGTCTCTGCCATTTTAATCCAACCAAGGATTCTGAGGGTGCATGGGGGTGAGGACTCAAAAAGAAAAGTATGTTCAACTCCAGGTCACTCCAGGTGAGTTTACTCCAGGTCAAGAGTCAGCCAATGCTTTTAGTGGCTGCAATTTGCTATTCAGGGATCTGCATTTATGCAAATGAAAGCAAGAGGTCTTCGACTAAGGAAGGGAAATGATCATCCAGCCTCTGCCCTACAATTCTATTCCAAGATGTCTTTCTCCAGCTGGGGGCTTAGCAACAAATTGCATCTTCCTCCTTCACTTCCTACCAAGGACAATGAATAATAATAATTCAAAGCAGAGCAAAGAGCCTGCATTTACACAGTGCACATTTCCAATGTGTTTCGAGATTACCTGATTTTATCTTCAAGTCACCATGGGAGGCAAGTGCTTTCTGACAGATGAAGTAAAGACATAGAAGTGAGGACTCTTGACCTCAACTCACTGCATTTTTCCCAGGTGGTGCCATTTGGCTGGCGGTAATGCTGTAGGCACTTGGCATCCATTATGGGTAAGGGCAGCAGAATTAGAGGCAGGCAGACCTAGGTTTGAATCCTGCCTCTGACCCTAAGCATCTGTCTAACATTGGACACATTAACTTATCTCTTTGAAAATGGTTTAGAGAAAATGAAGATGGAGATATAATGATCTCCTGGGGTCAACCACATATAATTTGAAGGTATCTATGGAAAGTACAGAGCTTAGCATGTATATGATCAATGCTTAGCAGTTGTTTTTGCTGTTCTCAATGGACGAGAACTTTCTAGAATGTGCAAGGTCCACGCCTAAGCACTGTCTCTCATAATCCTTGGGCATCTCCATGTCATGGGGTCCTCTGAAGGACCTGAGAGGTCATTCTTTGTTTGGCTGGGGCTTCCCTTGGGTAGGAAAGATGATGTAGGTCTGAACCAGGCAGTATTTAGTGAGTGTTAATCCAGTTTGTGGCCAACTATTCTCATGACCAAGAGTCCACAGAGCCTGTTGTTTATGAACCTGAGCCTTGAAGTCAGATCCAGTCCCAGCTCAACACCTACTAGCGTATGTCCCATTGGGTGGTTGTGAGAATTTAATGGGATAAGGCATGTGATATGCTCGGCACAGTGGTACACGGTATGATGGAGCTGACACAATCTTCCCACAATCCCCTTTCTCCCACTTCCTCCCCAGTGCAGGTGGACATAAGTAGCTCTACAAGTTGGTTAAGTTTTATTTTTCCTTCTCTCTCCTTCACTGGAAAATGGCTAAAAGTTCGTTTTCCTGTAATGACCCACAGTGGTTTCTGGGCTCAATGGTTCCTTTCCAATAAGGCAATGTTCATCTTGCCTTATTGGTAAAAAATTTTCCATCTAGATGTAAAATCTCTCCTCCATAGCTACTGCCCTGATGGACAGAAGCAGATTTAGGATTTTTTTGTTTTGGCTTTTGAACCATTTAATGATGACTAGGCACTTAGACCTCCCTCCCCTCAACTCCATTACAGTTATGCCCATGGCAGAAACATGGAATCCGGTGTCAAGAAACCTTGGATTCTAATCTCAATTTTTATTATTCTAATGGGCTAAAAGGCAAGGCAATGTCTAAAATGTATCCCAATTTGGATATTAGGCATTCTTGTCATTCCCTTGGTAACCAATGCAGAAGTTGATCAATCCTAAGACCTAGGATGATGAAGCACTCGCACTACATCTTATATTTCATCCTCTTTCCTGCCTGCTTAGCCTAAGCTCTGCTTCTCATCAGGAAGATTTGTGACAAGTATGGTAAATTATTCCCAAAGCTCACTTTACCCATGACTGACTACATCCCTCACAGTGGATGTTGTGCTAAACCCCTATTAACCTCATTAGGAAGGCACCAGATTCCAGAGGCTGAAGAAGAGATCCAGAACCAGTAAATAAGACATGGGGTGGCCAGGTGTGGTGGCTCACACCTGTAATCCCAGCACTTTGGGAGGCTGAGGCGGGCAGATCACCTGAGGTCAGGAGTTTGAGACCAGCCTGGCCAACGTGGTGAAACCCTGTCTCTACTAAAAATACAAAAAATCAGTGCGGCCTGGTGGCATGTGCCTGTAGTCCTAGTCCCAGCTGCTTGGGAGGCTGAGGCAGGAGAATCACTTGAACCTGAGAGGCAGAGGTTGCAGTGAGCCGAGATTGCATCACTGCACTCCAGCCTGGGTGACAGAGCGAGAATCTATCTCAAAAAAAAAAAAAAAAAAAAAAAGGTCACGGGGTTTGATTGGGGGCTACATACAGGGGAGAGAATGCAGTGGTGAGGTGGTGGGCTGGGCAAGAAAACCTCAACTGCTTGCAAACAGGATGTAGTTTTGGCCGGGCATGGTGGCTCATGCCTGTAATCCCAGCACTTTGGAAGGGTGAGGTGGGTGGATCACCTGTCAGGAGTTTGAAACCAGCCTGACCAACAAGGTGAAACCCTGTCTCCATTAAAAATACAAAAATTTTCCGGGCGTGGGGGTACACGCCTGCAATCCCAGCTACTTGGGAGGCTGAGGCACAAGATTTTCTTGAACCCGGGAGGCAGAGGTTGGAGTGAGCTGAAATTGTGTCACTGCAATACTGCCTGGGTGACACAGTGAGACTCTGTCTCAAAACAAAAACAAACAGATTGCAGTTTACGTAGCATTTTCACCTAGCATCCTCCCCTTAATAACCTCCACAGGCAACTTTCCTTTACTCCAAAACTGAGGGTTTCAGTCCCCTGTACGACACATGTTTCGTGGGACAGATCAGGAACGCAGATGTTCTTCACAGACAAGGAAAAAAATCTCCACTTTGGCCACTCCTGATTCCCTAGCTCAGAACGCACATTCAGGTCCATCTGCCATGCAGAGTCATAGTTATTGCTCTCAGGTGCATTTACCCTACAGTGGCTTATGATGTGGTTAAAAGTAGGAGCTTGAAGTTCAAATCCCATTTTGGCTACTTACTAGCTATGAAACTGAGACCCTTTCCTCCTTCAGCATTCATTTATTCATTTCTTTCAAAAACTAGTACTGAGATATCCCTTGGGATGCAGTGATAAAGAGGGGATAGACTATTTCATCCCTGCCTTCAAAGAGTGCAGTCTAGTGGCAAAGACAGCGCTGCCAAAGTGTGACCCAAGCGAGGTTATGGGAAGATCCATTTTTATAAAATCATGTAGCAGAAGCTTCCACTGTCATCAGGACAGGGTAGGAGTCAGGGAAGGCTCTCCAGTGGAGCTAAACCTAAGCTGAAAGTAAAGGCTGAATAGGAGATGGAGGAAGGGAAACTTTGCTGGGCAGAGAGACCCCCATATATGGAGGCTAGGGGGCTACAGACAGTGGAGTACCTTTAACTCTAAATAAATTGAGAAAAGTTCATCCAGAAGTTTCTTGTGTGTGTGTGTGCGCGCGCGTGCGTGTAGTTTTTTTTTTTTTTCTTTTAATGGAGTGTGTGGTAGAGAGGAGCATGGTAAGAGTTGGGACTGGAGAGATGGTGAGGACTAGGTTGTGAAAGGGGATCAAAACCATATTAAAGAGAATAGACCTTAAAGTAATGGGAGCCCCTTAGACAATTTTAAAAAGGCAATTACATGATTGAGTTTTTATTTTGGAAAAGTCAACTGAATTGCGGAGAATGGTTTGTGTGGGAGGAGAATGAGCTGGAGAATAGAGCAGTAACCTAAAGCGATGGCCAGAATACAGACTCCTTGAGGGCTGAGATCTTCACCCGTTTCGTTGCTTCGGGTATCTCAGCTCCTTGGAACAGAGATCGGTACGTACTAGACAATCAATAATTGCTTGTTGAGTGACCGTGGCCTAGACCAGGGCAATGGCTATAGCGATAAAGGGATTCTCGTGGATTCAAGACCTGATTTGTGGGCCAAAGGAAAATAATTAGTGATGAGTGGAAGAGCGTTAAGAAGGATTCCCAGTGTTCTGGCTTGAGCAACTGAAAGGAAAATGGTGACATTTTCTGAGATGAAAAATCTTTACACTCTTTGAGCCTCAGCTTCTTATCATTAAATGGGACCACTAACCCACATCTCATGAGTATGTAAAGGGAGTAGATTAGTGCCTGGTACATAAGCGGTAATCGATGTGTCAGTGTGTCCCCCATGCTCAGATATCCTCTATAGAATGCAAAGTCCCCTCTACAGGTTATAAAGAAAGCCCACATATACATTTCCCCAGAGTCTCCAGGTGCAAAGTTCCCAGACATTGTGTCAGGAGCAGCAACAGCCCCACAAGTGGAAATGCATAGCCAGGAAATGAAACAAGAAACTGAGATTGTGAATTGGAGTTTATTTTCTAAAAATGAACTGCGATTCTCAGTACGGCGCAGTCACCTGAAAACCTGGTCTTTAATAAGCTATTCCGGTCTTTGTCAACATGAATAATTTGATTGGACAGAGGAGTAGATTGGTGGCGAGCTTTCTGTAGCTAAGGAGTAGTTGGGGTGGTAAAAAGTGGGGGATAATTTAGCAGAAATAAAGTGAGTTTGTTTTTAAATTCACAATCCTCCCTGGAGTACAACTACTCAGGGTCATTTCTCCAGTCTTGTTTTCTGGGGAAGTGGAATTGCACCTGGTTATGGGCAGCCAGGGCATTGTTGAGGCTGCGGTTTCCTGTGGACGAGATGCAGCCACTGGTGTTAACAAGGCCAGGAGGTCCCTCAGAGCCACTGCCACCTCTTTCTCTTCTATCTACTTGGGGGATGGAGACCAAGCAATGATTCTCTGCCATGCACCACAGTATCCTAAAACCAAGGTATCCTAAAACCAAGATGCACGAGTCACAGCCCCTGCCATTCGGAAGAGGCAGTAAGGAATTAGTGTAACCAAGGGTTAAGGCATAAGCAAAAGAACAGCAGGTGCAGCCAGTTCTAGGCAAGATTAGGCAGCATGCAATCCACATCCTCACTGCTGAAATAACAAGATGAAAATTTCCACTTCAGCCTCTGATTGACCACAGGCTAAGTCGCTGATTGACCACTTTAGCCTCTGATTGGTCATGAACCATCTCCACTTCAGCCTCTGATTGGTCATGGGCCAATCTTTCATAGGGTGTAACCAATTGGAGGTCTCTAAAGGGCACCTAGTGGGTGTTACCAAATTCTTTTAGCTTAATAAGAGCCCGAAAGAACATTGTAATTGGAGTGTTTGGGCTGCTTGGTCAAGCCTGCTCTCACTCTGTGGAGTATACTTTTGCTTCAATAAATCTGTGCTTTCATTGTTTTGTTTTTTTTTGTTGTTGTTGCTTTGTTTGTATGTTTTGTTTGATTCTTTGTTCAACACACCGAGAACCCAGACAACTCACAGTCGGGAATTTCCATCCCATAGCAGTTGAAGAATGAGCCTAAGCGTCAGATCTTCCATTTCGCAAGTGAATCTCAGCGGCTATGTAAATCCTCAGACCCAGAACTTGGAATGTGCATATAGCCATGTGAGGGCCTCAGCAAGGAGCCATTATGAGGTACTGATAAACTGACCACCCTATAAAAACCAAGGGGGGGCAGGAAATTATAAATGGTTCCTCAGCATCCAGGAAAGCAGGAAACACTCACAAACCTGAGATTTTCCAGGGAGACTCTTGGGCAGCCTTGGGGAAGTTACAGCCAGTAGTGAGGGGCTACAAAGGCAGGGGGTACATGATGTTTGAGGGCAAATGATTGATTGGCTGGGCCTGGTCAGAGTGGGGAAGGGGACTTCCTGGGAAGTGATGCTTTTGCTGTTTCCCAGGCCCATGAAGACAAAGCTGTCAAAAAAAAAAAAAAAAAAAGCTTCTCATGCATACCCATGTAATACTGTGAATGGATCTGAGAGTTTGGTGTCAAAACTCATCAAAACATACACTTAAATGAGTGCATTTTATCATAGGTAAATGATATTGAGATATCATAGGTAATTTATCACAGTGAATTCTGGAGATGCTGGTGATAGCCCTGTTTGTTTTTTGTTTTGTTTGCTTGTTTTTGTTCTTTCAAAAGGTCCTGGTCTGTCGCCCAGGCTAGAGTACAGCAGTGTTATCTTGGTTTACCGCAGCCCTGAGTTCTGGGCTCAAGTGATCCTCTCACCTTAGCCTCCCAAGAGGTTTGGGCTATAGATGCATGCCACCATGCTCAGCTATTTTTTAAATAATTTTTTTGGTAGAGACGAGGTCTTGCTGTGTTGCCCAGGCTGGTCACAAACTCCTGGACTCAAGCGATCCTCCCAGCTTTGTTTCCCAAAGTGCTGGGGTTACAGAAATGAGCCACCATGCACAGGCCCTCTTTGTTTTAATTCTGGGTGTCAAAGCCATGGTAGAGGCCTTTCTAATCTTGCTCAAGAGTCATTGGATGCTGTACTGTATAATGTCAGATCCTGGAGAGAATTCCAAGACAATTGGGATCAAACCCATTATTTTACACAGGAGTTGACTGAGTCTCAGGAGGGATAGTGAGGCCATAGTCGCAACAGTCAGAAGGATGTACCATAGATTGGAAAAATCCAGAAGGTGGGAGATGGGTGGAGTGGCATGCTGTTAGGCAATTCAGCCTACGTGCTGAGGTCAGAGAAGTTAGATTTGAGGTCATTCAGGTAATCAGATTTTGGTCCTAAATTTCCTGGCCATCCACTTCCTTCTGTCCTTAACATGTTCTGTGAACACTCAGTCACTTCTATAGTCATACACAGATTGCATTTATTTTCATATCTCTTTGCAAAGGTTCTTCTGCATTGAGTGTTTTGATGTGTTCCATGATATGGGTCTATTTAGGATCAGCTCAGACTCAGAAACCAGGTGGGGGCTGACATCATGAAATGGAGTAAATAATAAGCCAGGCATCATAGTCTGGAGCAGAGGTCTTCAAACATTGGTATGTATCAAAATTAAAGTGCCAATCCCTGGGATTCATGTCCAGAGATTTTGATTTACTAGGCCTAGGTGGTGTCTGGAAATCTGCATTGATAACCCACACCACAGGTGATTCTGATGGAGGTGGTTCTAGGATGAGAGTTTGAGAGTCACTGTCCTCTAGTAACCTCTGGATTAGCACGGGAGTAAAAAATAGACCTGTGTTGTTGACTGACCAATGAACTTTCAGGGTAATTCACATTCAAGATATTCTGTATTTTTCGAAGGATGGTGATGGAAAAGAAACGATGATAACAAAAGCCTGTCTTGAACACATACTTATTTCTGGCAGTTTTCAGGAGTATTATTTTCTAATGATGGAGAGATTTTTAAGATTCTGTTACACTTTCTTTTGAGTCACTTAACTGGGATATAATCCATATACCATACAACTTAAAGTGTATAATTCAGTGGTTCCAGTATATTCAGAGTTGTGTAACCATCATCATCAATTTTAGAACATTTTCTCCTCCCTCCCCAAGTCCTATTCCCGTTAACAGTCACTCCCCATTTCCTCCCACCCCCTCCACCCCTAGGTAACCACTAATCTACTTTCTATCTTTATAGATTTGCCTGTTCTGGACATTTCATATAAATGAAAGAAACTGACATAGGTTCTTTCATGACTGGCTTGTTTTGCCTAGCATGTTTTCAAGGTTCATTCATGCTGTAGCATGTATCGTATCACTATTTCATTTTATAAATTCCCAAGTAGTATTCCTGATGGATTTTAAAATGGATCTTCTCTCTTTTCACAAGTTGAACACCTGTCTTTCCTCTAGAATAATATTTTCACATGTTCAACATCTATTTTCCTTCTAGAACAAGAGGGTTTGTAGCAGATAGGAATGTCAGATGCACTGCAAAGACTTAAGAATGTAATTCAAGGCCGAAGTGCCCTTTCCGACCTGATCTCCATCATTGTTACACTTCCTTTCATGATGTTCTAGCCACACAAGAGGCCCCTGGGCTCTCTCCTACTGGCCTCTGCTCAGAATAGCATGGCTTCTTGTCTGTGCAGTGAATGCCTCCCCTAATTCTGAACTCAAGCATCTCCTTGCCTGGACCTTTCTCTCATTTTTGCCCCTCATCCAGATTGTAGGTCTTTTCATTTTGTGCAACGATGGGTGAAGTCACCACCTTCTAGGCTGGTGACTTCTCCAAGAGAAGACTTGAATTTCCTTCATTTTTGTATTCTTAGTGCCTAACTAGTTCTTGGCAAGTTTGAGGTACTTGGTTAATATTTGTTGAATGAGTGAACAAATGAATGAACAAATAAATGAAAGCTACAGAAGCCAGCGTATGTAGAATGAAAGTCATCTTTCCCTGCAGGCTTTAAACATAGCTATTTTAACTCCTCCTGTTTGAAATGACTTGTTTGCAGAAGAGTAAAAATGACAATTTAAAGAATATTAAACTGCATAAGCATGAAAAACAATCTGCTAACAGAGGTTATCTCTGAGGGAGCGTTTGGAAGAGCTGGGGGTGTTTTCACTTTTTCTTTTATTAAAGACTTCAAAAGAAGAAAAGTGGTGTAAAAATGGGTTATTTATTTTCCTTTATGGTTTTTGGGGATTTTTAAACATAATTATAAAAAGAGCAAATAATAAGAAGCAGAGAAAAAGGAATTTCTGCACAGTGTTGGTGGGAATGTCCGTTAGTACGGCCCCTATGGAAAAGAGTATGGGTGTTCCTCAGAAAATTCAAAACAGAACTGCCATATGACTCCTATGAAATTTCTATCTAAGTTTAAGCCATTGCTAGTTTGGGTCTCTGTCACTTACAGCTGAACCTAATTCTAACAAACACAGGTGCTTTAGACTTGAATCTGAGTACCAGGCTGGCACTGGGTGATTTGTGGCAAAGTCCTCAGTTTCCTCATCTGTTAAAGGGGGAATGAAAACACTCACCTGATGGGACCACTGTGAAGTTTAAAAGCACAGTGCCTGGCATAGCAGGGGGATTTTATAAACGACAGCTCTTGCCATTGTTATGAGCAATAATGATAACAGCAGCAAACAGAAAAATGACAAATCAAGGCATATAAAGGTCCCTTTTATCTATGACAGACTTTGAATCTAATTTGATTTATAGCCTGTCTGCTTATGTTGAGTGGCTTAACATATTGATTATTTGAAAACCGTGTAACTTAGCCCTAGAGTGAAGGCTCATTTAATAAACTCCACTTATTGGGTGATAATGCAGAAGGCAGTTGGAATGACCTCTGGGACAGAGAAGCCTGCTGATGATAGTAGCTACCAGTTATTGAGCACTTACTATGAGCTACCGCTTAGTCTTTAACACAATCTCTTGAGACCTTATAATCCCCATTCTACAGATGAGAAAATGAGGCACAGATAGGTGTAATGCTTTAAGACCATATAGCTAGTAAGTGGCTTATTCAAGATTCAAAACCAGGTTTTCTGAACCAAAGTTAATGATCTTTTCATTAGACTAGTTGCTGCTCAAGCTGCAAATAATAGGGTGTAGAAAAAAAAAAGGGAGGAGCTGGGCATAGTGGCTCGAGCCTGTAATCTCAGCACTTTGAGAGGCTGAGGCAGCTGGATCACTTGAGGTCAGGAGTTTGAGAACAGCCTGGCCAACATGGTGAAACCCTGTCTCTACTAAAAATACAAAAATTAGCTGGGCATGGTGGCACGTGCCTGTAATCCCAGTACTTGGGAGGCTGAGGCAGGAGACTCTCTTTAACCTGGGAGGCAGAGGTTGCAGTGAGCTGGAGTGCTTATTTCACATAACATAATGTTCTCCAGGTCCATCCATGTTGTCAAAAATGATAACATTTCATATTTATGACTCAATAGTATTAATAGTATTGGTGTATATACCAGATTTTCTTTATCCATTCATCTATTGTCGGACACTTGGGTGGATTTCATATCTTGGTTATTGTAATAATGCTGCAGTAAATATGGGAGTATAGGTATCTTTTGAACATGCTAATTTCATTTTCTTTGGATAGATACTCCATAGTGGGATGAATCATATAGTAGTTCTGTTTTTAATTTTCTAGGGAACATCCGTACTGTTTTCCATAGTGGCTGTACTACTTTACATTCCCATCAACAATGTGTAGACATTCTTTTTCTCTGCATCCTCACCAACATTTGTTTTTATTTGGCTTTTTGATAATATCCAGTCTAATTGGAGTGAAATGCTATCTCATTGCAGTTTTGATTGGCATTTCCCCAATTATTAGTGATGTTGAGCATTTTTTTTCATGTAACTCCTAGTCATTTGCATGTTTTCTTTTGAGAAATGTCTTTGCCCATTTTAAAGTAAGTTTTTGTTGTTGTTGTTGTTAAGTTCCTTATATATTCTGGATAGTATTGTCAGATGTATAGTTTGCAAATATTTTCTCCCATTCTGTAGGTTGTTTCTTCACTCTGTTTATTGTTTCCTTTGCTGTGCAGAAGCTTTTTATTTTGATGTAATCCCATTTGTCTACTTTTCCTTTTGTTGCCTATACTTTTGAAGTCTTATTAAAAAATTCTTTGCCCAGCCCAATACCATAAACATTTCCCCTATGTTTTCTTCTAGTAGTTTTCTTCTAGTAGTTTCATAGTTTTGGGTTTTACATTTAGGCCTTTAATCCATTTTGAGTTCATTTTTGTATATGGTGTGAGGAAGGGGTCTAGTATCATTCTTTTACACGTGAATATCTAATTTTCCTTGCAACATGTCTTGAAGAGATGGTCTTTTCCCTAGTGTGTGTTCTTGGCAACTTTGTTGAAAATCAGTTGGCTATAGGTGCATTAATTTGTTTCTGGGTTCTCTGTTCTGTTTCGTTGGTGTATGTGTCTGTTTTTGTGCCCACAATGGCTGTTTTGGTTACTATAGCTTTGTAGTGTATTTTGAAGTCAAGTAGTGTGATGTCTCCAGCTTTGTTCTTTTTGCTTAGGATTGCTTTAGCTATTTGGAGTCTTTTGTGGTTCCATATGAATTTTAGGATTGATTTTTCTATGTTTGTGAAAAATGTCACTGTTCTTTTGATACAGATTACATTAAATCTGCAGATCACTTTGGGTAGTATGGTGATTTTAACAATATTAATTCTTCCAATAGTTGGACATGGTACTCTTTGTGTGGCAATTTAAGAAAAATTTAATAAATAATTTAAAAAGCCCAGTACTTGGACATGGGATGTCTTTCCATTTATTTGTGCCTCAATCAATTTCTTTTATTAATATTTTATGGTTTTCAGTGTAGAGATTTTTCATCTCCTTGGTTAAGTTTATTCTTAGGTATCTTTTTTTTTTTTTTTGTAGCTATGGTACATGAAATTGTTTTTTAAAATATCTTTTTCAGATAGTTTGCTATTAGCATATATAAATGCTACTGATTTTTGTGTATTGATTTTGTATCTTGCAAATTTACTGAATTGCTTGGTTAGTTACAACAATCTTTTGGTGGAGTCTTTAGGGTTTTCTATATATAAGACCATGTTGTCTGCAAACTGGAACAATTTGACTTCATCTTTTTCAATTTACTTATTTTCTATTTTTTTCTTTCCTAATTGCTCTGGCTAGGACTTCCATTACGATGTTGAATAGGAGTGATGAAAGTGGACATCCTTGTCTTGTTCCTAAAGAAAAAGCTTTCAGCTTTTCCTTTTTAATATGCTCTTGATTGTGAGTTTGTAATATCTGGCTTTGTGGTGTGGAAGTACATACCTTCTGTAACAAATTTGTTGACAGTTATCATAAATGAATGTTGAAAGCTGTCAAAAGCTCTTTGTGCATCTGCTGAAATGATCGTATGGTTTCTTTCTGTTAATATGGCGTATCACATTTATTGACTTGTATGTGTTGAATCATTCTTACATCCCTGGATAAATCCCACTTGGTCACAGTGAATGATCTTTTAAATTTTCTGTTGAATTTGGTTTGATAGCATCTTGTTGAGAATTTTTACATCTGTGTTTATCAAGGATATTGGCCTGTAGTTTTCATTTTTTTTTTACCTTGTGTCTAACTGGTGTTGGAATCAGGGTAATGCTAGTCTCATCAGGTCCTGGGCTTTTTTTCAATGGCAGACATTTTATTACTGATTCAATTTCCTCACTCAGTATTGGTCTGTTTAGCATTTATATTTATTTATAATTTAATCTTGGCAAGTTGTATGTGTCCAGGAATTTATCTATTTCTTCTATGCTCTCAACTTTTTTGATGTATAGTTGTTCATCATAGCCTCTATGATCCTTTGTATTTCTGCAATATTAACTGTAATGTCTCCATTTCCATCTTTATTTATTTGGATATTTTCTCTTTTTTTAAGTTAGCCTAGTGAAGGGTTTGTTGATTTTGATTATCTTTTCAAAAGGCCAACTCTTCTATTGTCTACCAATTTTGGGTTTAGTTCTGACTTTTTTATTTCCTGGAAGTGCATCATTAGATTCTTTATTAGAAAGCAAATAAATACCTATTAGAATATTATTAAAAACACAGGATTAATAGTAGTTTGAATTTTTATAATTTTGATTTGTCCATGACTTGGCTTTTTTAAAAAAAAACTTTTTAGAATGCTGACTAGTAAATCCTTATTAGATTTCTAATCTAATACAAAAGATGATGCAGGTGTTTATTGCTATGAAATTATATCTCAGAACTGCTTTGCTATATTCCGTAAGTTTTGGTATGATGCGTTTCCATTCTTATTTATCTCAAAAAATTTTTAAATTTTTGTTTAATTTCTTCATTGACCTTTTGGTTACTTAGGAGTATGTTGTTTAATTTTCATGTATTTATAAGGTTTCCAAGATTCTCTTGTTGATTTTTGGTTTTATACTATTGTGGTCCAAAATGATACATGATATAATCTCTATCTTCTCAAATTTGTTAAGATTTGTTTTGTGGTCTATCATATGATTTATTCTGAAGAATGTTCCATGTGCAGTTGGGAAGAACAAATATACTGTAACTGTTGAATGAAATATTTTGTAAATGCCTGTTAGGTCCATTTGGTCTGTGGTGTTGTTTAAGTCCAAAGTTTCTTTGTTGATTTTGTGTCTGGATAATCTGTTCATTGTTAAAACTGAGGTGTTAAAGTCCCCTACTATTATTGTATTGCAGTCTGTCTCTCCCTTTAGATCTAATAATATTTGCTTTACATATTCGAGTGCTCCAATGTTGGGTTCATATATATTTTCACTTGTGGTATCATCTTGTTGAATTAATCTCTTGATCATATAATGATCTTCTTACTTTCTTTTTATTGTTTTTGACTTAAAGTCTATTTTATCTCATGAAAGTATGGCCACTCCTGCTCACTTTTGGTTTCTGTTTGCATTTTTTCTATCCCTCACTTTTAGTCTGTCTTTAATGATGGGGTAGGTCTCTTATAGGCAACATATAATTAGGTCTTGTTTTTAAAAATCCATTCAGCCACTCTATATCTTTTAATTGCAGAATTTAATTCATTTACATTAAAGATTGTTATTGTTCAGTAAGGACTTACTCCTGCCATTTTGTTGATAATTTTCTGGTGGTTTTATAGATCTTTTGTGCTTTTATTTCTCTCTTGTTAACCTTTGTGGTGTGGTGATTTTCTGTGGCACTAATCTTTGTTTTTTTTTTTTTTTTTCTTCTTTCTCATTTGTGTATTTACTGTGATTTGTTTCTTTGTTATTACCATGGGGCTAGCATAAAGTGTCTTTTAGTCATATTAGATGATTTTAAGCTGATAACAACTTAATTTTGGTCAGATAAAAATCCTCTAGAGGGCCAGGTGTGGCAGTTCAGGCCTGTAATCCCAGCACTTTGGGAGGCCAATGTGATCAGATCACAAGGTCAGAAGTTCGAGACCAGACTGACCAACATGGTGAAACCCTGTCTCTACTAAAAGTAGAAAAATCAGCCAGGCATGGTGGCACATGCCTGTAATCCCAGTAATCACACCCCTGCACTCCAGCCTGGATGTCAGAGTGAGACTCTGTCTCAAAAAAAAAAAAAAAAAAAATCCTCCAGTCCGCCCTCGCTGTCTCTCTCTCTCTCTCTCTCTCTCTCTCACACACACACACACACACACACACACACACACACACAGTTTGTATTTTATTTTTTTTGAGATAGAGTCTCACTCTGTTGCCCAGGCTGGAGTACAGTGGTGTGATCTTGGCTCACTGCAACCTCTATCTCCCAGGTTCAAGCAGTTCTCTGCCTCAGCCTCCCAGGTAGCTGGGATTACAGGTGCCAGTCATCATGCCTGGCTAATTTTTTGTATTTTTAGTAGAGACAGGGTTTCACCATGTTGGTCATGCTGATCTCGAACTCCTGACCTCATGATCCACCAACATCAGCCTCCCAAAGTGCTGAGATTACAGGTGTGAGCCACTGTGCCCAGCCCGTATTTTGTTAGCCTTAGTTTACACGTTGTTCTTTTGTGTGTTCCTTAGCCACTAATTTTAGTTGTTGATGTTTTTGACCTTTTTGACTTTAAACCGTCATACTAGAGGATTTAAAGATTTACACAGCACCATTTCAGCATAGGGTACTCTCAGTATGAGCATGGATTTACTTATACTGGTGAGTTTTATACTTTCATATGTTTTCGTGTTAGTAGTTATCATCCTTTTGTTTCCAGTTGTAGTATTCTTTTAAGCATATTTTTGGCAACATCTGTCTATTTGTGATGAATTCTCTCAGTTTTTGCTTGTCTGGGAGAGTCTTTATTTCTCCTTTATTTCTAAAGAAGAGCTTTGCTGGATATAGTTCACTTAATGGTGTCTCATAAGTCTTGTAGGCTTCTTCATTCTTTTTTTCTTTTTTCTCTGTGCCTGAGTTATTTCTAAACACCTGTCTTCAAGTTTAGAAGTTCTTTCTTCTGCTTGATCTAGTATGTTGTTGAAGCCTTCTGTTATTTTTATTTCATTCATGGAATTATTTGTTCCAAGATTTTCTTCCTGTATTTTTATTGATACACAATATTTGTCAATATTTATGGGGTACATGTGATATTTTGATAAATGAATACATGTATAATAATCAATTCAAGATATTTAATATACCCATCACCTTAAACATTTATTATTTCTCTATGTTGGGAACATTTCAAATTCTTCAGCTCCAAGATTCTATTCCCTCTTTTTTTAATTGATATATAACATTTGTAAATATTTATGGGATATGCAGTATTTTGATAAACGCATGCAATGTGTAGTGATCAATTCAAGGTATTTAGGATATCCATCATCGTATACATTTATTTCTTTGTGTTGGAGACATTTTAAAACTTCTAGCTACTTTGAAATGTACTATATATATATGCATAATATTTTGAATATACAATATATTGTTAACTATAGTCACTCTACTGTTCAAACACTAGAACTTATTTCTTCTATGTAACTATATTTTTGTATCCATTAATCAACCTTTCTTCACCTACCTCCCACCCTTTCTAGCCTCTAGTAACTACCATCCATGTTTCTGCAAATAATAGAATCTCATTCTTTTTAAGGCTGAATTCCATTGCATGCAATGGAATACAATTTCTTTACATTTTCTTTACCTAATCATCCATTGATGGACACTTCGGTTGATTTTATATCTTGACTATTGTAAATGGTGCTGCAATAAACATGATGGTGCAGGTAACCCTTTGATATACTAATTTTCTTTCATTTGGATAAAAACCCAGTGGTGAGACTGCTGGATCATATGGTAGTTCTATTCATTTTTTGAGAAACATCCATACTGTTTTCCATAATGAATATGTTAATTTACATGCTCATCAACAGAGTAAATTTCCTTTTCTCTGTCTCTGTACCAGCTTTTGTTATCTTTTTGTTATCTTTTCGTTATCTTTTTTGTCTTTTAATAATAGCAGTACGAACTGGGGTAAGATGATATCTCACTGTGGCTTTGATTTGCATTTCCCTGATGATTAGTGATGCTGAACTTTTTTCCTATACCCATTGGCTATTTGTATGTCTTATTTTGGGAAATGTCTATTCAGAGTTTTGCTTGTTTTTTAATGGAATTATTTGTTTCAGCTCCAAGATTTCTGTTTTGTTCTTTCTTTGTTTATTGAGACAGGGTCTCACTTTGTTGCCCAGGCTGGAATGCAGTGGTGCAATCATGGCTCACTGTCACCTCAACCTTTAGAGCTCAAGTGATCCTCCCACCTCAGCAACCTGAGTAGCTAGGACTACAGGTATGCATCACCACACCCAGCTAATTAAAAAAAATTTATATAAAGACATTGTTTCACTATGTTGCCCAATTTGGTTTTGAACTCCTGACCACAAGTGGTCCTCCTGCCTCAGCCTCTCAAAGTGTTGGGATTACAGGGATAAGCCACTGCACCCAGGCTTTGTTCTTTTTAAACGTCTATTTCTTTGTTAAATTTCTCATTCAGTTCTTTTTTTTTATTTTATTGGATTTTTTATATTATTTGGTATATTGTTGAATTTCTTTAAGATTATTATTTTGAATTCCTTTTCAGGCATTTCATAAATATCCTTTTCTTTGGCATCTGTTATTGAAGGCTTATTGTTTCTATAAGGGTGTTACCTTTATTTGCTTTTTCTTGTGTCCCTATGTTGATATATACACACTTAGTGGAACAGTTACTTTTTTCAATTTTATTGAATAACTTTTATAGAATGAGGCTTTTCCCTGTAGACGGGCCCTAGGGTGTGAGTTGGGAATGGTGCACTGGTTTTGGTTCTAAGTGGACTCAGTCGTGTGGTCTCCATAGAGATTCTTTAGTTATAATCTTTGCCTGTAATGTCTGCAATTATGTCAGTGGCCTTGGCTATGGGAGTTTATGACAATGGTGGCATAATGTTTCTGGGACCTAGGGCCTAGAGTTGGTTATTGGGCCAAGTATCTGCAGGTGTGATGGGTTAACAGGCTGTTTAGTGGGCTCTCTTGGAGGGTGGGACCCCCCCACTGGGCTGACTCTCAGGCTAGGTGTGGGTGTAGCATGCCATGTGGCTGTGTGGGGCTTTCTCTGTGTGATGGGGCCGCCTGTGAGCCACCTTTTGGGCTGGGAGTAGGCTGGCTGACCATGCAGGGCAGTAGCCCCAATTTCTATTAGTGGTTTTATGCAGTTCTAGAAAGTCTTCACAAGGTGGAACATATGACCTAGGCTAAACCAATCATAACGTTTTATTCCCTCAGCTACAGTGAGTGATTCTGGGATGGGTTTGTGACCTAAACTTGCCCAGTCAAAAGGAATCTTAGGATTCTTGCAGAGATTGCTGAGTTAGACGGGCTCTTTTGCTATGGAAAATATAGTGTATGCATGTGAAACTTGAAACTGTGAATATCATCTTGCTATGACGAAGGAAATCTGGCTGAGGATGAAGCTGACATAAGGAAGTAAAAAAAAAAAAAGGTACAATGATAGACAAACAGAACGAGTCTTGATCAAATTATGCCTAAAATCTGTTCTTTCTGTGTTCTTCATATTTGTGAACGAATGTGTTTCTTATATTGTTTGCCATTACTTTTTGACCCTTATATTCTAAGTCAGGTTTGGGGTAGATTTTCTTATTTGTAGCCAATTATATCCTATTTGATAGAGATGTCCTGGTATGGCTCGGTTCTGTGTCCCCACACAAATCTCATCTTGAATTTTAGTCCCCACATGTCAAGGGAGGGAGGTGATTGGATCATGGGGACAGTTTCCCCCATGTTCTTCTTGTGATAGTGAGTGAGTTCTCACGAGATCTGATGGTTTAAAAGTGTGGCACTTCCCCCTTCACTCTCCCTCCTACCACCATGTAAGACTTGCTTCCCCTTCATCCTCTGCCAAGATTGAAAGTTTCCTGAGGCCTCTCCACACCATGAGGAACTGTGAGTCAACTGAACCTCTTTTCTTTATAAATTACCCAGTCCCAGATATTTCTTTATAGCAGTGTGAAAATGAACTAATACATGTCCCTTCACCTTCTACCACATATAGAGCCAACAACAACAAAAAGAGGGAAAAAGTGCTTTGATAGCTCTTCTGAAGGAAGATAGAGTTACAGATTGAAGCGGAGATATCATTTCCACTGTGATCCTTCCCTGATGTCCCCAGGTCTAGGCAATGAGCCCTTTTTGGTATTCCCATAGCTCCTTTTCATTCTCATCTCTTATAGGAAAGGGAGTCTTTAGCATCATTGCAGTTAAGCTATAAAAGCCAATTAATATCAGCAAGAAGTTTCCTTAGCTTGTGTCTAGTTCATTCTGAGCAAGTTAAGAGAATTACCATGAAGAAAGGTATCTGCCATTTTTCTTTCAGGATGAAGCCAGGAATTACCACACCATGACTTTGACCATGTAGGGAGCTGGAAGGATAGAACCAAGGCCTTGAGGAGACAGCCAAGAGGCAACCAAGGGAAGATGGCAGCCAGCCAGGAGAAGACGCATTCCCAGGTACCCATTTGAGGGAATCCAATGGGGGGAAGTAAATAAATCTGGACGTTTTAAGTGTGGTGATCAGACTAGGCTCTTTCTGGCCAAGTCTAGGACAAGGCCATCCAAAAGCAGAACAAAATGGTAGGTTTGCACTTGTTTGCTGTCCATCTCCCTTATCAGGTCAACTCTTTGAGGACAAAGGTCATCATAGCTTGGCCACCATTGTCTCCCCACAGCCCAGCAATATGCCTGGGACGTGAGAGATACTCTATAAACATGGGTGGGATGGATGGATGGTTGGTTTCTCAGTTTGTATCTTTGGGCTGAATATTATCATTAACAACACTATTTCCCAGGGTGACTCAGTTAAAGTTGAGCTTCTTTTATGCAAACTGTCCTTCACTGAATTTCACTGACAGACCATGAAAACTCAGAACAGAAAGGGATAATGTTGAGGCAAATCCTATAATCTCAAGGCAAATCCTATCTTCCATCATCAAGAGGCCAGGGAAGGAAAATAATCACTTTACTAAAGTCTGCAGTTCTAGTTGCTCTGTCTGATGGTTGATTTAAGGTCAACCTCTGCTTGACTTAAGGTCATGGTGGGCTATACTTTTTCTGGGCTACACTCCTTTCTGGGCTACACTCATGAAAATGCCCAAACATGAAAGAAAGATGATACCTTGTTCTTTTACCCCACACGTCCATATATCTGACTTCTATTCAACATTCATTTAAACTGTGATTAAATGAGCATCTGCTATGTGCCATGCACTGGACTCAACCCTGGGGATAGAATGAAGAACAAGACACAGCCTCTATTTTTACCTAGCTTATATTCTAGTGGGGGCTGACAAGCCAATTGTGATAATATAGTACAAGAAGCAGAGAGGCAGAGATTGTGGTAGAGACCCACAGAGGAACATTGAAATCAGCTGGTGGAATCAAGGAGAACTTCCTGGAAGAAGTTTTGCCTAAGCTAAGCACATGGAAAAGCATTTGCCAGGTAAAACGGGAAGAAAGGAGAGGTATGTTTCAGGAGGAAAGTGGGTGTAGTGATTGGAGGGTGATGGTGTCACAGTGAAGAGCTGGGGTCAGGCATTTTAGGGCCTTCTAAGTCATGCTTAGCATTTCAGACATCCTAAAAGCAGTGTGTGTTGGAGTCCCTGGGAAGTTTTAATATGGGAATAATACCAGGTTGGAAATGAGGACACCAGTTTGGCAGCTATTTTAACGTAAGCATGTGCACTCATTAGAGCCCAAGCATATGTTCATTCTCTCTCTCTCTCTCTCTCTCTCTCTCACACACACCGCAAAGATATATGCAAGCAGCAGCAGAGTATGCCCACCACTGGGGCTGGAAAACAATGTCTTAAGCTGCTCCATTTCTTAATGCCTCAATTTTCTCATCTGTAGAATGGGAATGACTGCAACTGTCTCTTGGTGTCTCCCAGGATTGTTCAGAGTGGAAATGTCATATGGCGAAAGCCTTTACAGCTCAGTGTGGAGGAGTGCAAAGGGCTGTTTCTTCCTGGCCCCTTTTCATTTCATCCAGTCCTTCACTTCCCAGCATCTGAAGCATCTCTGGGAGTTGCATATGGAGAAGACATTCTGAATGGGCCAGCAGATGTGAAGAAAGTCATGTTTTAATTAGATTTCCACTCTATCTCAATGTCGAAACTAGAGTAGGGGAATCGAGGTCTTATCTCTAGACAGTGTAACTGGGAAATTACAAAATTGGCTGGAGACTCCCAGGCAAGGGTAGGAAGCCCTCTGGCTTAGAACTCTTTTGAAGGGATGATTCCACGGATTGGAGAGTGTTCACACTCTTTGTTGTGGAGTACCTGTGTGAGTCTCCTAGACCTTCTTAACAAATTGACACAGACTGGCTAGCTGAAACAACAAAAATTTATTTCTCATTCTGGAGGCTAGATGTCTGAGATCAAGGTAGTAGCAGGATTGGTTCCTTCTGAGGCTGCCCTATTTGGCTGTCTTCTCACTGTGTCCTCACATGGTCTTCCCTCTGAGTATGTCTGTGTCCTGAGTTCCTCTTCTTATAAGGACACGAGTCATATTCTCCACCCTAAGGACCTCATTTTCACTTATTTACCTCCTTAAAGACACTATCTCAATACAGTCACATGTGAGGGGTTAGGGGAATTTTGGCAGGAGTGGGAAACAAAATTCAGCCCATAACAATGCCCAAATGGTCTATTTGGATAGTGGATATAAACAAACAGTGAGGAAACCCAAAGGCTGTACAGATTTCTGCTGAAGTTTATTCTCCGATGAAGAGTCTCAACTGAATAGACTTGCTGTCTTCTTGGTTGTGGCATCATCCACATTTTCTTGTTCTTTATCTCAGCTCAGATGTGCTGCTACAGAAAGGAGCTGGTCTACACCCAGTTCTCTGTTTCTTTAACACTTCGCAGAATGAGTTTTGCTACGATAACCACTGGCTGGGAAGAGATAACCCAGGGGATACCAGGGTCAACTCATGTTCTTCTCTCCTTATTTCTTGGACAGCTCTGTTGTACTTCAGCTGCTGCATAAATCCCCAGAGAGGAGCTTTTTGCTAATAATTTTGTGAGTGTGTACGTGTGTGTGCATGCATGCATGCATGCATGCATGCGTGTGTAGGGGGAGGGGCGGGTAGGCAAAGTGGTATCTTTAAGAAAGCAGCCAAATGGAAGGTAGGATCACCCTGAAGAGGGAAGCCACTCATTCATTGACCAGTGGGTCACACTTGGATTTTCTGTCTCAGGCCAACCCACACTCTAGTGACTGTGCAACCCTTGGCAGTTTTCAGCGGGCTCCTCCTGCCTTCCCAGCAGTTAGGAATAATGCTCTGCAGACTTCAAACCCTCTTGATTCTCTCTCCTTCAGGTTTCGAAGGCAGATTTTATCCACTGTGGCTCTTGGGCTTTGGCGTCTGGGCCATTCACAGCTACCCCCCTGGAGACTCCTCAGATGTGTTAGGAGCAGCAGTTTGTCATGGGAAGAGGAGGCAGCAATGGGAAAGCAGTATGAATTTTTACTATTTGAAGGGGCACGTTACTCACTGAGTCATCTGCCTGAAAGCTGTTTTCAGTGTCCCCTGGACCTTGAAGACTGTAAGAGGCAGTTATGTGGATGAGAGAGGGGCATTCAGAGCAGAGATCTGTTAAAGTCTCCTGGCACAACTCAGGTCCTTCACCTTAGGGGCTGCCTTGGGTAGTCCCAAGCATCCTAAATGCCTTCGGAATCTGCCCTGAAGACCTGGATTTCCTTCTAGCCCAGTGATGTGTCTGTTCATGGCCATCTTTGTGCAAAGTTTGCCTTTCCAGCCCAGTTGCTCTGCTGCAGTTTATAAAACTTGCTAATGGACAGATACAGACTTGAGCAGTCCCTGTGGCCTCCCAGGGCATCTGTCAAAGATGTGCACACAGAAGTCGACAAAGTTCCAGTTTCTCTCTCTTATCCTCGGGAAGCCAGACGTGGTACCCAAACAGGACAATTTAGAACCCCTGGCTGTTTCTCCACTTCCCTCTTGGCCCTATTTGTATATTTCTAGCGTGTCTTTTCTTTATTTGTTCATTTATTCATTCCTTTATTCCGCAGATATCTATTGAGCACCAATGATGTGCTAAGTATGGCTTAAATTTACCCTGGGAACACATAAGTGAAATAAACAAAGTTCCTGCCCTTGGGTACTTCTATTTTAATGTGAGAGGGCGGGTGAGTGGATGGAGGGAGGTAAGTCTTTGCATTTGGTTTTCATGGATTATAACAAATTTCAACAGCACTTTTAATTCCATGATAATCTCTAACTGGAAAAGCAATCCCCTCAATACATACCTCCCGCCACTTCATCCTGAATCTCTGTCCTGGATTGTGAAGGGATATCAAGCATGGCAATATACATTTATGTGTTTTCTTTTTGCTTAACTCAGGGGCTTTTAACCTGTTCTGTGCTCTGGACTCCTTTGGCGGTCCTATAGACCCCTTCTCAGAATAATGTTTTTAAATGAATAACATAAAATGCATAGGGTTATGAAGAAAACAATACTTTGAAAGGCATTTCTCAAAAATTTTTCAAAGTTGTGACATTTTAACATGTGTGCCCTTTTATTAACACATTAAATAACATGGGTTAGCACTGGGTTTCGTAACAACTGTGATTTTGAAGTACCAATAAGCATAAATAATATTTTGAAATATCTGTAATACCTGGACTGTGTTATGAAAATATCCCTGATTCCTACTGATGACAAAGTCCTAGGTACTGCAAATAGCACTGTAGTTTGTTGTCACTGTATTAATCTGCTAGGGCTACCATTACAAAGTCCCACAAACTGGGGGACTGATACCTTCAAGAAAGCAGCCAGATGGAAGATAGGATCACATTTCAACAGACACACGAGATAGCACATTTCTGTGGTTTAAGCCCCCAGTTTATGAGACTAGCCCAACTCTGTTACTAGGGTCTTATTTTAACTTAAAGGAGTGTTTTCCCAATTATATTCAAGTACAAACAGAAAGGTACTTTGAGTTCTGGAGGCTGAAAATCCAATATCAAAGTGTCGGCACTAGAAAATGGCCAAGATGGTACAACAATCTGCACATACACCTCACACATAGGAAAGAGAGGTGGGCATTGTATTTGTGAGAAACAGAAGTCTCCAACTAGCGCAGCTCTGGTACTAGAATCTTACGTTTTCCTTGATAACTCACTACATACTGCCTTCACTCTCAGTTCTCTGAAAAACAACTATAGTGACCTCAAGTAACCCAATCCTCTAACACTGAAATTACCTAGGGATATTATGCAATCCTAGGAATACATGGTGAAGGGAAACTACCTCTGTTTTTAATCTAAAAGCCAAATGTCATCATGTCACCCCCTGGCACTACTCCTTGACCTTCTCATTGCTTTCAAAAACCTTTAAGGTAGCTTTCAAGGTTCTTTATGACTGGCCCCTGCCCACCTCCCTGGCCTCATCTCACTCCTCACTAATTCCTGAGATGGTCCAGCCACCTGCTTTCTCACAGGCCATTGAGCACACCCATCTTCTTTCTGCCTCTGGCTTTAGCACATGCTATTTGTTCTGCTGTGGTTCAGAAGCTTTAAGGATTTCTGAAAGATGTCAGGGTGATATAGTTTGGCTGTGTCCCCACCCAAATCTCATTTTGAATTGTAGTTCCCATAATCCCCACATGTCATGGGACAGACCCGGTGGGAGTTAATTCGATCATGAGGGTGGGGTTTTTCCATGCTGTTCTTGTGATAGTGAATAAGTCTCAAGATATCTGAGGGTTTTATAAAGGGCAGTTCCGGTGCACATGTACTCTTGCTTGACACCATGTAAGATGTGCCTTTGCTCCTCCTTCACCTTCTGCCATGATTGTGAGGCCTCCCCAGTCACATGAAACTGTGAGTCCATTAAATCTCTTTTGCTTTATAAATTACCCATTCTTGGGTATTTCTTCAGAGCAGTATGAAAATGGACTAACACATAGGGAATGTACCTTTCTGGCCTCTGAATTAGCAAAGAGTAAGATGGTGTAAAACTCAACAGTTCAGAGCCCTGAGAAAGGCACTTTACATATGAGTGAGAGTTCACTTCATCTAAAGCATCACATTTTTTTTTTTGAAAGAAAGGAAAAGAGAGGAAAGAAAGTGAGAGTGAAAGAAAGAAAAAAAAAGAATGTACGAGAGAAAGAAAGAGGAAGAAAAAGAGGGAGAGAGAACAGGATTCTTGTTCTACTGCCCAGGCTAG
>CAUYLG010066255.1:0-22358 GCA_963573385.1 Cacajao melanocephalus
TGTGTAGTTTCAATTTTATTCTAAAGACTCTAGACACTGGAATAGAGGAAAGTTTGTAGCAATAAATGCCCACATGAGAAGTGAGGAAAGATGTAAAATCAACACCCTGTCATCAAAATTGAAAGAGCTAGAGGAGCAAGATCAAAAAAACTCAAAAGCTAGTGGAAGACAAGAAATAACTAAGATCAGAGCAGAACTGAAGGAGACAGAGACACAAAAAACCCTTCAAAAAATCAATAAATCCAGGAGCTGGTTTTTTTTAAAACAGATCAACAAAATAGACCACTAGCCAGATTAATAAAAAACAAAAGAGAGAAGAATCAAGTAGCTGCAATAAAAATGATAAAGTGGATATCACCACCGACTCCACAGAAATACAAACTATTATCAGAGATTAGTACAAACAACTCTATGCACGTAAACCAGTAAACCTGGAAGAAATGGATTAATTCCTGGACACTTGCACCCTCCCAAGCCTAAACCAGGAAGAATTTGAAACCCTGAATAGTCCAATAACAAGGACTGAAATTGAGGTAGCAGTTAATAGCTTACTAACCAAAAAAAGTCCAGGTCCAGAAGGGTTCACAGCCGAATTATACCAGACAGACAAGGAGGAGCTGGTACCACTCCTTCTGAAACTATTCCAAAGAATACAAAAAGTGAGAATCCTTCCCAGATCATTTTATGAGACCATCATCATCCTGATACCAAAACCCAGCAGAGATTCAACAAAAAAAGAAAACTTCAGGTCAAAATTCATGATGAACATAGATGCAAAAATCTTCAATAAAATACTGGCAAACCAATTGCAACAGCACATCAAGAAGCTTATCCATCATGATCAAGTACACTTCATCCTGGGGATGCAAGGCTGGTTCAACATACGCAAGTCAATAAATGTAATCCATCATGTAAACAGAACCAAAGACAAAAACCACATGATTATCTCAACAGATGTAAAGAAGGCAAAATTCAACATCCCTTTATGCTAAAAACTCTCAGTAAACTAGGTATCGATGGAACACATCTCAAAATAATAAAAGCTATTTATGACAAACCCACAGTCAATATCATACTGAATGGGCAAAAACTGGAAGCATTCCTTTTGAAATCTGGCACTACACAAGGATGCCCTCTCTCACCACTCCTATTCAATATAGTATTAGAAGTTCTAGCCAGAGCAATCAGGCCAGAAAAAGAAATAAAGGGTATTCACTTAGGAAAGGAGGAAGTTAAGCTCTGTCTATTTGCAGATGACATGACTGTATATTTAGAAGACCCCATCATCTCAGCCCCAAATCTCCTTAAACTGATGAGCAACTTCAGCAGACTCTCAGGATACAAAATCAATGTGTGGAAATCACAAGCATTCCTATACACCAATAACCAACTAACAGAGAGCCAGATCAGGAGCAAACTCCCATTCACAATTGCTACTAAGAGAATAAAATACCTAGGAATACAACTAACAAAGGATGTAAAGGACCTGTTCAAGGAGAACTACAAACCACTGCTCAACGAAATAAGAGAGGACACAAACAGATGGAAAAACATTCCACGCTTACGGTTAGGAAGAATCAATATTATGAAAATGGCCATACTGCCCAAAGTAATTTATAGATTCTACACTATCCCCATCAAGCTACCACTGACCTTCTTCACAGAACTGGAAAAAACCACCTTAAACTTCATATGGAACCAAAAGAGAGCCCACATAGCCAAGACAATCCTAAGCAAATGGAACAAAGCTGGAGGCATCATGCTACCCGACTTCAAACTATACTACAAGGCTACAGTAATCAGAACAGCATGGTACTGGTACAAAACAGAGATACAGACCAATGGAACAGAACAGAGGCCTCAGAGGCAACGCCACACATCTACAGCCATCTTATCTTTGACCAACCTGACAAAAACAAGCAATGGAGAAAGGAGTCCCTGTTTAATAAACAGTATTGGGAAAATTGGCTAGCCACGTGCAGAAAGCAAAAACTGGACCTTTTCCTGACACCTTATGCTAAAGTTAACTCCAGATGGATTAAATACTTAAACATAAGACCTAATACCATAAAAACCCTCTAAGAAAACGTAGGCAAAACCATCCAGGACATAGGCATAGACAAGGACTTCATGACTAAAAAACCAAAAGCATTGGCAACTAAAGCCAAAATAGACAAATAGGATCTAATTAAACTCTAGAGCTTCTGTACAGCAAAAGAAACAATCATTAGAGTGAGCTGGCAACCAATAGAATGGGAAAAAATTTTTGCAATCTACCCATCTGACAAAGGGCTAACATCCAGAATCCACAAAGAACTAAAACAGATTTACAAGAAAAAAACAAACAAACCCATTCAAAAGTGGGTGAAGAACATGAGCAGACACTTTTCAAAAGACATATAGGAGGCCAACAAACATGAAAAAAATGCTCATCATCACTGGTCATTCGAGAAATGCAAATCAAAACCACATTGAGATACCATCTCATGTGAGTTAGAATGGTGATCATTAAAAAATCTGGAGACAACAGATGCTGGAGAAGATGTGGAGAAATAAGAACACTTTTACACTGTTTGTGGGAGTGTAAATTAGTTCAACCATTGTGGAAGACAGTGTGGTGATTCCTCAAGGACCTAGAAATAGAAATTCCATTTACTCAGCAATCCCATTACTGGGTATATATTCAAAGGATTATAAATCCTTCTATTATAAAGACACATGCGCACGTATGTTCATTGCGGCACTGTTCACAATAGCAAAGACCTGGAACCAACCCAAATGCCCATCGACAATAGAATGGACAAGGAAAATATGGCACATATACACCATGGAATACTATGCAGCCATAAAAAACAATGAGTTTGTGCCCTTTGTAGAGACATAAATGAATCTGGAAACCAATCATTCTCAGCAAACTGACACAAGAACAGTAAAACAAACACTGCATGTTCTCACTCATAGGCAGGTGTTGAACAATGAGAACTCATGGACACAGGGAGGGGAGTATCACACATCTGTTGGGAGGGAACAGAGGAGGGACAGTGAGGGGTAGGGAGGTTGGGAAGGGATAACATGGGGAGAAATGCCAGATATAGGTGACAGGGGGATGGAGGCAGCAAACCACATTGCCATATATGTACCTGTGCAACAATCCTGCATGTTTTGCACATATACCCCAGAACCTAAAGTGCAATAAATAAAAAAATAAAAAATAAAAAATTTGGTCTCAGGTAGATTAAAAATTTAAATGTGAAAAACAAACTTGAATAGAAGTAAATATAAGAATTAAGTTTTTGACTTTAGGATAAGAAAACTTTCTAAATCAGGACACAAAGAAATACAGACGATAAAGAAAATGTCTGATACTTAAACTACAACAAAATACAAAACTTTGAGCCAGGGATGTTGGCTTGTGCCTATTGTCCAAACTACTCTGGAGGCTAAGGCAGGAGGATCACTTGAGCTCAGCAGTTTGAGGCCAGCCTGGGAAACATAGTGAGACCTCATTTCATATGTATGTATATATACAAAAAAAGCTTTGTGTATCCAAACATTACATTTGAAAGGCATGGAAAGGCCTGGCGTGGTGGTTCATGCCTCTAATCCCAGCACTTTGGGAGGCCAAAGTGGGCAGATCACGAGGTCAGGAGTTTGAGACTAGCCTGGCCAATATGGTAAAACCCTGTCTCTACTAAAAAATACAAAAATTAGCTGAGCATGATGGCACTCACCTATAGTCCCAGCTACTCGGGAGGCTGAGGCAGGAGAATCACTGGAACCTGAGAGGTGGAGGTTGCAGCGAACCAAGATCGCGCCACTGCACTCCAGCCTGGGAGACAAAGCAAAACTCTGTCTCAGAAAATAATAATAATAATAAAAGGCACAGAAAGACAAACCTCAAACTGGAAAAACATATTTGCAACAAATGTAATGAACAAAGGATTAATTTCCGGAAATTACAAATAATCTATATTATATTAATTAATAAGAAGAAACACCACACAGTCTATGGAAGGTTCTAGAAGATTCAAATATCTTGACCATTTCCAACGTCGGGGTGTTCTTTATATACGTCTCATCAGGAATGGAATCTAGAAGCCCCTTCGACTGCAGAGGGATGGACTATGAAGCCATGTGAAGCTTCTTTCTCTGAGTGGTTGCTATGAGTGGTAGAAATGCCTTCATACGGATCAGAGGCAATATGATGCACCACTTAACTTTCATAAGCATGAAATAGTTTTGCATTTGGAGTTCTTGTAAAAACAGTCTGAATCAGCCAAATGCTTTTACTTGTAGGCCTGCATAAGCAGATATGTAGTATCTCACAAGGTCTTGACAAGCGAGAGACACATTTAGATTTTACTTTACACTCTTATTTCATGCATTGTTAAAGGCATATACAGCAAACAATGTTATTATTCCATAATTAACACAATATAAATATAGAAATAGCCTTACACGTATCTCAAAGCATTCCTATTTTTTTTCCTGTAACTCTTCTCCATCCCCCATTCTAAGAAGTTGCATTTTATGAGATACCTCACTTTAGCACATTTAGCTACTCAATATCCACATTTTCAGAAGAGAAACATGGTGCTCCACATCCATGCACATCAGGAAATTTAGATTTTATTTAAAAACAAGTAATGACAATATTATATGAGAGTCAATTCTGTAGGGTGGTACTTAGCAGTCCAGAGAGATTAGGAACATACAGACAGGGAGACTTCTACATTTTACTTTACACACGTCTGTGCTGTTGGCATTTAATGGGACTAGTAATATTTTTATTATTAAAATAATAGTATAAAAAATGAATCTCAAAATCCTGAAATTTAAGTTTTAGCCTTTTGAATTTGGCCTTGCTTGCATCTTCCTGCACTTTTTTTTTCAACTAAAATTTTAAAGCCCAACCAAAATCATTTATTTTCTACTTTTTAGTAAACTTTCTATGTCTTTTATAGGCATGCTCTTTACAAGGTGTTGCTTGAGTTATTTCCAACATCCAGACGCTTTCCATTTACGTTGGTTCGTATGCTTTCTGCATTAAGAGAACTCCATATGGCAATGTGGATTCTATTAAGATGAAAAATTAAGGGGTAAGTCCCATTACCTAGCAATGCTACTGGAGGGATCTTTCAAAGAGAACGCCCTCCACCATCCCACTTGACCCGAACCAAGCCCAGATGGAAAGGACACACAGCAACACAGGTTGAATGTCAGGCAAGTAGAAATTTTAAATTACAAAATGTGAATGTCTTAAAGTGATCCTAATGTCAGAGTCCATCTTAATAAAGCTGAAGATAATGTGGCACATAGATATGCAGCGACTTGCCCAAGGTCACACAACCACTACACAGGAAGGAAATACTAACACCTGGCTATCAGAAATGAATATAAATATCTGTACTGTACCACACAATAGGACAATAAGAGAAGGCATTATCTGATTGATACAAGTCTAATTTACCACTGAGGTCCTAAATTATGCCAAGAACATAACTTCTGATACCAGAAAGAAATAGACTCCAACCTCAATTTTTTAATGTAATAGATGCAAGCTACACAAACTATAACACTTCCTCAAGTCTCAGAGGTGTATTTTTTTCACTTTTAACACCTCAATTATTGCTGTCTTACCATTATAGTAGCCAGAATTTTGCTTTTCTTAGTAGTCCCTAAAATAGTATGGCATCTTAGATTTGATGAATACCTGTCAGCACCCCAGTTTTCTCATCTAGAGAATGGAGCTGAAAATGTTGTGAGGATTAAGGGAGGTACAACTAACTGTGTATAGCAGCAATCCCAGGGCCTGGCGCAGAGGAGTCTGCAGAGTCTGGTGGGAGGAGGGGAGAACAAGGGAGGAAAGCACCACAGAACCCAACCCCTGAGCCTTTCAGTGCATCAGTCCCCTAAAATCTGCATTCTCCTTCCCAATCCAGCCTAGAGTACATGACTAGTCACTTGAACTGTTTCACCTTGGTGATCCTCAACACTTTTTTTTACTTGGTCCCTGTGCTTCAACCACAGGGTAAACTCCAATCCTTGCAATATATTGCTCTGTACAGATTGTCCTGCAGGACAAACTCCTGCAACAGAAATTGCAGTATCAAGGTGCCTAAACACCGTTTCAACTGATGAGATGCATTCAGGGAAAGAGGAACTCCCACCATTGCTCATGGGACTAGAAATTGGTATTGAACATTTTAAAACTTCATTTGGCAATTCCATATGCTTTGGTTAAATTTTTTTACTTTCAGGAATTTATCCTATGGAAAATCTTACAAAAATTCCAAAAATATATGCACAATCATCATGGTTGCACCATTGTTTCAAATAGGAAATTCTTGAAACATGTTGTTGTAAGACAAATTCCTCAGAACAGAGTGGCTGGATCAAGGTTCCTCATGATATAAAATATTTAATTAAATGGAAAAAGTAAGATTATTTGAAGAACATAAGAATTGCCAACAATTCTTTGGCCACCAGTCAGAAAAAAAACTTACCTCTTTTTTATATTACTAGGATATATCATATTCTTGGAAATAGTTACCTGGAATAGGGGGAGTTGTGCCTATTATGACACTGTGATGGACAGCTAATGTACATAATATTTCAAGATCAATATTATCACCAATTTAAAGATAAAGAAACTGAAGTTCAGAGGGTGAAGAAATTTATAGGGGTAAGAGCTGGGATGGAATATCTGGTATACTTGAATATAAAGCACAACATATTTAACTATATTTTGATAATTCCATCAAATTACTTCAAGAACACTGCACTGAAAGAATTACTTTCCTCCTCTTTAGAACAAGAAAATGTGAAATCAGAAAGGGTAAGTACCTTAGCTTTAGGTCACGCCCTAGCAATGGGCAAAGCCAGAGAATACAAGGTATGTATAGTCCCAAAACTTTTTCTCTTTGCAACCTATCTCACTGCCTTGTGTTCCCTAAAAGCTTTTATGGACTTTGTTTCTGTTTGTAAAGATAATTCATGTCCATTTAGGATATTATCAAAAGTACAGAAATGTATAAAAAGATACAAGTAACTTCCAATCACACTGTCATTGATAAACAGTGTTCATAGTTTCTTGCATCTCATTGAAACTAGAAATATCCATATACATGCAAATATGTGTACAGCTGCATACCTATTTTATGGAACTGCAACCATACTGGATAAATATATGGTGTTGTATACTAATGCTTCACATTATGTCATATGGCATGAGAATAAGATTTCCCATTCTTTTGTTAGTAAACAGTTTAGCAATGACCTACCACCAATTCTTAGTGTCTATGAATTCTTGAGCAATAGGAAATGCCACATTTATGAAATTCTCCATGTCTCTGTACACTTGGTTCTACTTGTTAGTTTTCTATTCTGTCCCGTTAATATGTATGTCAGTTCTTGCTCCACCATTGAACTCTTTTAATACTGCAGCTTAATAGAACCCATCATCTAAGGTGATACACTACATTCTTCGCAGCCCCAATCCCTTTATTATTCTTCTGATTGTCTTGAAAAGGCTAATAATAAAGGAACATGAAGATATCATTTATTGATTACTTAGTGCCAGACATTTTACTAAATGCTTTATATGCATGTTCTCACTTAATTTTCAGTACAGCCTAATGAGGTTGTTGCCATTATAACCATTTGAAATATTTTTTAATGGGTCTCAGAGAGGTTAAAAAATTTGCCAAAGGTCATGCAACCAGAAAATAGTAGTACTGAAAGCCCAAACCCCCTAACTAGTTATGTTACATGTGACTTGGTATTAGAGGTGAGGCCAGCACAGAGGAAGTGACTCATCCAAGATCCTATGGTCTTTATTATATTTGGTTCCCCTGTACTGTCTCCTTTTTCCAGGACTTTCTGGAAAACTTATTTCTTCAGATGTTCAAGTAGAAAGTGAAGTAACAGGGACAGAAACTCACACAGAATAAAAAGGAATAGTACAATATTGCCTTCACTTTCTCCAAATTCCTCTGATAACATCCTACAACTGAGATGGCACCCAAATTCATACATTATGTAAATACCTATACATTTTCTTTCTTGTTGCTACATTTCCAAATGCTCTGACAGTTTTGCTCTTTCTTTTATGTCAAAGTCTCTTTTATGGTGGTGAGGAGTCACGGTGAGCAGAACAAACATTTGCTGAAGTTATGTTATGCACCAAACATTTCATTAAGCTCTTATTTTCCCTACATAGTTCTGTGGGAAAAGTACCAATTTTTGCCCATTTTGCAGTGGACAAATTCAGGCTCGCAGAATATAAATCAATTTTTCAGAGTCATTCATCTGGTAAGAGGCAGGAATGTTGTTCCATCCTTCACCCTCCCTAGAAAACCGAGAGCAGCCTCCCTTTTAGAAGATGGGCTTCCAGAGCTTGAGAAGTGGTCAGATTCCACTCCCCTGCTATTGTGGACCCACAGATCCCCACTCCACAACCCCTTTGGGTGATAAAGAAGATAGAGGAAATGAAATCCTGCCCTTTGTGCAAAGAGACCTGGATGTAGGGTCACATGAGTTGGCAGATCCCTGAAGTGGTGAGTGAACTCAGGCAGAAGCTCAGGCTTTAAAAGACTGGAGAGGTGATCTGCTGGATGGAAATGAACAAGAAAATCATTCTACATCATGGTAACTTTATATTTCATCTCCTTTAATCTCAGAAACAAACATTCAAAGTAGAGATTACTATCTTTACCTTTACCTAGAGCTTAAACCAATACACCTAGGTCATTAATATCCTAAATTACAGACCTGGAATTTTTCTAAAACCCAAGCTTTTCTCACTGCATCTTGTGGCCTTATGGGCTTTGAATGCTCTCAGTGTCTAATCTCCCAGTAGACTGGCAATTACTACACTCTAGTGTATTCTTCAAACATTTATAATTAACCACATTGTCTTTTAATAATAAAAATGAATGAAAATTTAAAATACATTGCAAAAACTGATATTTTCTTTCACTCTTTCTTTTCTCTCTTTTTCTTTCTTTCTAAAAAATAAAAAGAAAGAAATATGAAATGTGAAAGAAATTATACATGTATATTACAAACATTGAGTTAATGTTCATGAGCATATGGCTTGATGTGGTTCCAATTTATGTCTGTTTTTTCACAGACCACCTTTCACTCTCAAAAGTGTCAGTTTGCAAACAAATAGAAAAACATACCGTGTTCACAGATAAAAAGAATCAATATCATTAAAATGGCCATAATGCCCAAAGCAATCTACAGATTTAACACTATTCCTACCAACATACCAATGTCATTTTTCACAGAGCTGAAAAAAAAAATTATTCTGAAACTCATATGAAACCAACAAAGTGCCCAAATAGCCAAAGCAATCCTAAGCAAAAGGAACAAAGCTGGAGGCATCACATTACCTGACTTCAAACTATACTATAAGGCTACAATAACCAAAACAGCATGGTACTGGTACAAAAACAGACACATAGATCAATGGAACTGAATAGAGAACCCAGAAATAAGACCACATACCCACAGTCGTCTGATCTTTGACAAAGTTGCAATGGAGAGAGGGCTTCCTATTTAACAAATTGTGCTGGGATAGCTGGCTAGCCGTTTGCAGAAGAAACTGGACCGCCTACTTCTCACTATATATTAATACAAAAATTAACTCAAAATAGATTAAAGATTTAAATGTAAGACCTCAAATAAAAGAATCCTAGTAAGACAACTTAGGAAATACCATTCTGGACATCAGCCTTGGGAAAGTGTTTATGACTGAGTCCCCAAAACCAATTGCAACAAAAACAAAAATTGACAAATGGGACCTAATTAAACTAAAGAGCTTCTACACAGCAACAGAAGCTATTAACAGAGTAAACAGAAAACCCATAGAATGGGAGAAAATATTTGCAAAGTATGAATCCAACAAGGCCTGATATCCAGTATCGATAAAGAACTTAAATCAACAAGCAAAAAGCAAAGGACATGAATAGACGTTTCTAAAAAGAAGATATGCACGTGGCCAACAAGCATATGAAAAAAATGCTCAACATTACTTACCACTAGAGAAATGCACATCAAAAGCACAATGAGACCAGTCAGAATGATTATTATTAAAAAGTCAAAAAAATAGCAGATGCTGATGAGGTTGTGAAGAAAGTGGAGTGCTTATACACTGCTGGTGGGAATGTAAGTTAGTTCAGCTACAGTGAAAAGCAGTTTGGAGGTTTCTCTACGAACTTAAAACAGAGCTGCCATTCAACCCAGCAATTCCCTTACTTGGTATACATCCAAAGGAAAATAAATCATTCTACCAAAAAGACACATGCACTCATATGTTGATCACAGCACTGTTCACAATAGCAAAGACATGGAACCAACCTAAGTGCCCATCAAGAGTGTATTGGATAAAGAAAGTGTGGTACATGTACACCATGGATTACTACACAGTCATAAAAAAGAATGAAATCATGTCCTTTGCAGCAACATGGATGAAGGTGGAGGCCATTATCCTACGAATTAATGCAGGAACAGAAAACCAAATACCACATGTTCTCACTTACAAGCAGGAACTAAACAGTGGGTACTCACGGGCATAAAGACGGCAACAATAGACCCTGGAGACTACTAAAGGCAGAAGTTAGGGAGGGACACGAGGTGAAAAACAAACTGTTGGGTACTATGCTTAGTACCTGGGTGACAGGATCCATCACACCCCAAACCTCAGCATCGCACAGTATACTCAGGTAACAAACTTACACATATACCCTCCAAATCTAAAATAAGAGTTGAAATTATTTTTTAAGTGTCAGTTTGAACAATAAATTGTACAGTTGTCTTTCATATAAAGAATTACTTTTGACTACTAGAAGATGGATAAAGAGTAACTTCTAATTTTCATTAAAAAGCAAAGTAAATCCCCAACAAACCTATGAAAAACAATCCAAACACGATAACAAATAAACACAAATAAAAATTTTAAGATTTCAAAAGTGGAAAAAGGAAAGGGACAGATCAACATGTCGTCTCATTGTTTTTGTTGAAGAATAGGTATACAGTGGTGTACATCTATATTGTGTATGTATGTATTTAAGGCTTTTACATAAAAGTACTTACATATGCTAGTGCATTATACTGGGATAGAAACATTTGTAGAATATATTAGCACACCATTAAAAATGTTTGTCTTGGGAGGATAAATAAAGCACAATTTCATTTTTCATTTACACATTTCTGCATGGTTTGATATCATTAAAAGATAAATATGTGTTAGTTTTGTAATTCAGAAAAGTAATCAAGATAAAATTTTTAAAGCACAGGAAAAATTTTATTATGATCTGATTCACACAACTGATGTTACAGAAACACTCACTTCGAAAGGTATTCCCCATTAAGCATAAAAAACAGATTGCATGCTATATGCATAATATAATCAGTCCCATTTGTTGTTGTTAATACTATCATATGTACATGTATAAAGCAAATGTGTCTAAAATGTTATGATTCAAAATACAAAATATCTGCACAAACACACACACACAACTGATACACACTCCCTCAGAGACACTCACACTGGCAGCTTTCTCTTCATCTGAGTCAAGGGTGGAACTTCCTGCCAGAAGCTCAGAGAACCAGGCAGCAATAGATTCTGCAGGAAGGGCTGCCTATGCCATTCAAGCTGCCAGCAAGCCCTGTTTGGTGGGTCAGGCCAGAGGCCCTTCCCTTCTCAAATCCTTACAGTGCCTCCTCCGAAATAGTCAGAGATGTAGTTCTGCATTTGACCAACAGGTGGCAATTATCTCAATATTCTACTTTTGCTGCAATAGAAAAGTATCAATTTCTGCAAGAAGAAACACTAGCAATCATTGTGACTTATTAATAACAGATTATGAGACAGTATGTATAATATGATCCAAAACATATTTGAAAATGTCTGTGTCTGAGAAAATATGGAAAGGGTACATTCGCTTTTATTTGCTGGTGATGACTCCCAAGTCTGCATCTCCCTTGTTCATGCATTCATTCATTCATTCAATAAATACTTATTCTGAGGAGCAGACACTTCCCTCTGAGCTATGTTACTTTTCTCTACAAGGCTTCCTCAGGGATGAAGTAGTGACATTTGGATCTGGCTAATCTGTATGTTGAGCTCCTCCCTCTGCTTTTTGTCTGTCTCCTCTTGTCAAGTTGTTTTCTGATTTACGTTTTTTTCTGTGTGGTCACCTTTATTAAAAGAACTGTCATTGGATATAGCTGATCAGGACCCTCAAGACCTTACTGAAGATTCTGTTCAATGCAAATACAATTTGACCAATATTTATTGAGATCTAATTATGATCCAGGCATAATGAATGCTCATTAAAAAATAAGTTTTCCATTGAAAACTTTCTGCCAGAACAGAGTGATAGATTTCTGGGACAGTTTTGAGCTTACAAGAGAATCCCTGTGGCCTTTTATGATCAATGCCCTCTCTGAAGAGGGAATGATTTTTATGCCTCAAGTCAGAGTTTTCCTAAGAGCACAGGAACTTCTAGGCAGGTGGAGGGAGATTTTTTAAAAAATAATATTATGCTTGCACTTCTTATGTACCATGTGCTTTCCTGTTTTCTTATTTTACTTTCTACATGCCAATGTCAGAGAATCCTTTTTCCTTTGTTTTCTTAAAAAGCAAGGTACTCATAGGAACAATGCCAGTACTTTGGTTTCTGGAGAGGCCACTTACATCAGGAGATCTGTCTGCATCCCAGTAAAAGACCTAACTCTGTACTCTGTAACAACTTTAGGTAAATACCCTCACATCTTTCTGACCTCACGAATCTAAATTTCACCTGTCCTGCCCCTCAACCACTCAGGATTGTGCAAGAGAAGAAACAAGCTATATATTATAATCAAGTGTTTAAGACTGTAGGAAATCAATGTATGGTGAAATCACAAGGCAACTTAGAGCTAATTACTGCCAATGGCACAGCCTCAAACTCATTAGCCCCAGGGTACCAATGCCAGTTTTATGAGAAAGATGTAAAGTGCTTTAAAGTTCCATGAATTAAAGTTTTTAGTTATTATTTTGCCACAAAATAAACCCACAGAAGCATCATATTCAACCAGAGTTCACTCAAGTCCCAATAAAAAAAAAGTATATCCATTGCCTTAAGAGACACTATCAAGCTGCCCTCCCAATCTTATCTATGATGTCCTCCTACTGTCAACCAAAGGCCACTTTTCTATATTCAAATGACAATGGAATCGTAAGATATACTTTATTTTATAAAAGACATGAGGTCTGGCTATGTTGCCCAGACTGGCCTCAAACTCTGGGCTCAAGTGATCCTCCCATCACAGCCTCTTGAGGAGCTGGGACAATAGGCACCCACCACTGCACCTGGCTATAGGGTATACTTCTATCCTTCCTCACCAACATCAGACTTTTAAACAAAGACCAGGATTGCTTTTCAAAAGAGATGCCCATTCCTATAAAGCCACATACCTGTGCAAAGAGATTGTCATTGAGCAAGACAGTAGCGACTGGCTTCACAACCAGTTTATGAACCCTCACAAGAACACCAAGGTTATTATTGTATAGTTACAGCTAATAAACTCAGGTTTTGTTTGATTATCTCCTTTGTATCAGGCATAATCCCAAACAATATTTCCTGTTTCTTGAACATTTCTTGATAAATATGCCCTGTATTATTACTCTATCTCCATATGTAACATTCTGTTATATAGAATAGATGGCTTATCATCTTACTTTTAATGAATTCTTTTATTTTTAGAGGTTCCTTTCAAAAAGAGTTCTGTCTTAAAGTGTTTAAGGGCATCTTTGCACATTTCTGTTCACTTAAGAGAGAAGAGACAAAAAGAAAAAAGCAGAATTAAATTATAAATTATGAGGTGTGAAATATTTAGAGAGCTCTTAATATTGACAATCAACTCTCTTTTTTTTTGCTGGTGACAAAATTGAGTCCAGAAATGTTCAATTACTTACTCAAGATCAGACAGATAATGAATAAGAGAAGAAGGACTAGGATCTTTCTAGAAATAAATGCATGCTTTTCCATTTTTTTCACACATCAACACAGTAAGAAAACATTACTGATTTAGAAATACGGGATTTACAGTTGAGGTTTTGTGATATCCTGGAAGAAACATTGAGGTGACAACCAAAAGGACACTTGTTCCTACCTCTTATCCATTTAGTGAATGTGTGGCCCAAAACAAGGTACTTCATCTCTCTGTGCCTTAGTCTCCTAATCTTTGAAATGGAGGTGACAATTCCCCACACCAGAGTTACAAGTGATGAATAGATGTGGTAAAATATATAAAAAAGGAATTACAGTGCCAAGCACACTGTAGATGCTCAGAGTTCCTTGAGTTCTCTAGTGAGCAAAACCAAAATACCAAGCTGAAATCCTATTATAGACTAAGATGAGGCAAGTTTAAAAGAGGTATTTTCTCTCATGGAGGTACTCAGGATTGTACAGGTGCAGCATTAGCATTTGCATAACCCCAAGGGTGAATGTCTCCTTAAATCGTTAGCTCTATATACTTTATTCACCTCACTCTGGTTTTGGCCCTGGTTGAGAGGACTAATAATACCAATAATGGCTAAAATTTACTGAACACTCACTATGTGCTAGTCATCCTGCTAAGAATGTTTCATATGTTAGCTCTTTAATTCTTCCCTACCACCATGTAGAATAGGTAGTATTATTATCCCTTGGTTAGATGTAGAAGAAGAAAGAAGGAAAGATAGAAAGAAAAAAGAAAGAAAGAAACAAAGAAAAAGAAAGACAACAGAAGTTTAGAAGATTAAGTAACAACGGAGGCTTAGATTAAGTAACATGTGCAAGATCACACAGTTATTAGAAAAGTTGTAATGATGGACTGTGTATCTCCAAAATCCATGTTATTAAACACTTACAGACAGCATCATTCTGTTATAGAAATGAGGTTGAAAGAACAAAAGGTGACTTACCCAAGATAAGCTCAACAATTAGCCATTTGTTGGATCCTGAATCATCTGACTCTCAATGCAAAAACTATCCCTCAAACAGATTCATTGTTATGCTTTGTTCTTTTGTGGCATCTTGTCTTTCCAGACTCAATAGGAAAGTTCTCTAGAATTAACCTAGAAAGTGAAACAAAGGGAAATGGTTTGATAAATTTCTTATTGTGTCACCTGTATCATGCATGTATGATAACTAATGCAATGATAATTGCATTCATTTGTATTGACAACTGTAATACTGAAATATGCCCCCTTGTGTTAAGACACGGATTGACTGGTACCTAAGATGGTGTAGGGTCCAGGCAGAAAAGTTGGTGTTGCAGTTTGGGAAGGTAAGATGGGAAGAATGAACATAACATTTCTATGATTTCTCCCATGTAGGGTAAACATTACACTTTACCTCCTTTATTCTGAAGAATATAAGACTCATAAGTAACTTGCCTCAAGTCTAAAGGCTTGAAAGTGGCGGAGAGAGGACTCAAAACCTGCACTGTCTCTAGGGTCCTAGTTCTCTCCCAGTTGACCTGCAGTCTCCTGGACTTTGAATCTAATTATTCAGAAGGCTGGAATTTCCCTAGAGATGGTCGGGACAGTGGAGAATGCATTCCAGTGGCATTTTAAAATAACTTCTGTATTGTCTTCTAAATCAGGAAATATAAACGGAGATTTATAAATACTTCCTAAAAGGCAGAAACCTCAGAGTAATACCCCAGCAATAAAATATGAAAAAAATGCAACCACAGATAATAATTATAGAAATGAAAATAAAACAAAGAGATAAAATATTAGGTTAAAAATGAAAACCATCATTCTCAGCAAACTGACACAAGAACAGAAAACCAAACACCACATGTTCTCACTCATAAGTGGGTGTTGAACAATGAGAACACACGGACACAGAGAGGGGAACATCACACACTGGGGCTTGTCAGGGGTGGGGTACTAGGGGAGGGATAGCAGAGGGTGGGATGATTGGGGAGGGATAACATTAGAAGAAATATCTAACGTAGATGACGGGGCGTTGGATGCAGCAAACCACCACCATGGTACATATATACCTATGCAACAAACCTGCACGATCTACACATGTACCTAAAAATTTAAAGTATAATAAATCAATTTTTTAAAAATTATTTATAAGAACAAGACACCCTGAGTTACTTCTGTAAAATTTAGAATGGGCAGAGAGTATCTCATTCTTTTCATTTTTTTTCCAAATGTCTAAAATACTTTTTTAAATTGTACTTTAAGCTCTAGGATACATGTGCACATCCCACAGGGTTGTTGCATAGGTACACACACGCCATGGTGGTTGGCAGTCTCTGTCCCCTCGTCACCTACATCAGGCATTTCTCTCAGTGTTTTTCCTCCCCAGCCTCCCCGCCCCCCTCCCGCTGTCCCTCCCCTAGCCCCAACCTCCCAACCTACCCCAGTGTGTGATGTTCCCCTTCCTGTGCCCACGTGTTGTCATTGTTCAACACCCCCCTATGAGTGAGAACATGCGGTGTTTGGTTTTCTGTTCTTGTGTCAGTTTGCTGAGAATGATGGTTTCCAGATTCATCCATGTCCTTAAATTAAAAAAAAAAATTAAAAACGAGCTAGGCAGGCGTTACTCAGGCAATAAGAAAAGGTCATCGTAGAGTTGAAAGCACGATGAGCAGGTTTTGTGAGGCTGATGAGAATTATTTTCTGTATATATTATGTGAAGAAAAAATGTCTGTTAAAAAAAAGAGTTGTGAGATAAAAGAGGCTAAATTTTACCTTCTAATTACTACTATATTATTTCACTTTGTTTAAATAAACACGTATCTATTTTATAGTCATAAAAAATAACTGTACTGACACCTTCAACACACAGAAAATAGCTGGTTTTAAACTGAATTATAAAACTAATCATGTATACATATGGACATGAAAAGGTCTTCAAAGTACATTTGTTTTGTTTTGTTTTGTTTTGTTTTGTTTTGTTTTGTTTTGTTTTGTTTTGTGACGGAGTCTCTCTCTGTAGCCCAGGCTGGAGTGCACTGGTGTGATCTCGGCTCACTGCAACCTTCGCCTCCCGGGTTCAAGCAATTCTCTGCCTCAGCCTCCTGAGTAGTTGGGATTACAGGCGCCTGCCACCATGTCCAGCTAATTTTTGTATTTTTAATAGAGACGGGTTTTCGCCATCTTGACCAGGCTGGTCTGTAACTCTTGACCTCGTGATCCACCTGCCTCAGCCTCCCAAAGTGCTGGGATTACAGGCATGAGCCACCATGCCCAACCCAAAGTACACTCTTAAATGGGGAAAATCTAATTAGAAAATATACAGTAAGTTCTTATTATTTCAGAATAAATCAATGTATCTGTAAAGTATGTTAAAATATACAACCCAAAATATTTACACACAAATTCACACACACACACACACACGTACACACCTCTTCCTGCAATCAGGCTGCGGAATGTATGTTTCTCTTCTCTGAAGTTTGAGGCAGTTACTGTGCTTTCTAGCAATATTTTTGTTACGGGAGACCTACATAAAGTTGATTAGCAAGATGCAACATGAACAGCCCCCTCATTCCTAAGCTTCCTGCTCTATAATATTTAAACTGCTACTCTCATTAATATCAATGGGTATTTTTTTAAGTTTTATTGAAAGGAAAAACATTAATGATGAAGATCCACAATATTTTAAAAGTCAGATTAGAAAGCAGATATATAATACAATCTCAATTATTTTCATTCTTTAACTTTTATTTTAAGTTCGGGGTACTAGTGCAGGTTTGTTACACAGGCAAATTTGGGTCATGGGGCTTTGTTGTACAGATTATTTCATCACCCAAGTATTAAGCCTAGTACCCATTAGTTTTTTTTCTGAATCCTCTCCCTCTTCCCACCCTCCACCTGCCAGAAGGTCCCAGTGTGTGTTGTTCCCCTCTATGTGTCCATGTGTTCTCATCACTTAACTCCCACTTATAAGTGAGAACATGGGGTATTTGGTTTTCTGTTCCTACATTAATTTACTAAGGATAATAGCCTCCAGCTCCATCTATGTCCTCGCAAAGGACATGGTCTCATTCTTTATTATGGCTGCATAGTATTCCATGGCGTATAGATACCACATTTTCTTTATCCAGTCTAACATTGATGGGCATTTAGGTTGATTCCATGTCTTTGTTATTGTGAATAGTGCTGCAATAAACATACAGGTGCATGTGTCTTTATAACAGAATGATTTATATTCCTTTGGGTGTATACCCAGTAATGGGTTTGCAGGTATTTCTGTCTTCGGATCTTTCAGGATTCACCATACTGCCTTCCACAATGGCTGAACTAATTTACGCTCCCATCAACAGGGTATAAATGTTGCTTTTTCTCCACAACCTCTCCAGCATCTGTTATTTTTTGACTTTTAAATAACAGCCATTCTGACTGGTGTTAGATGGTATCTCATTGTGGTTTTGTTTTGCATTTCTCTAATGATCAGTGGTGTTGAGCTTTTTTTCATATGATTGTTGGCCACATGTATGTCTTGTTTCAAGAAATGTCTGTTCATGTCCTATGCCCACTTTTTAATGAGGTTGCTTGGTTTTTTTCTTGTAAATTGGTTTAGGTTCCTTATAGATGCTGAATATTAGACCTTTGTGAGATGCATAGCTTGCAAAAATGTTCTCCAATTCTGTAGATTGCCTGTTTACTCTGTTGATAGTTTATTTTCCTATGTAGAAGCTCTTTAGTTTACTTAGGTCCCATTTGTCAAAATTATTTTCAAAAGACAAATATGGATAGAAACACCCTGAAGAGGTAAACACGCAGTTTTATTTTCTGCTGTCTTCAAAAATTTGCCATTCTTTCATCCATTCACTTTATTTGATATGGTTTGGCTGTGTCCCTACTTAAATCTCACCTTGAATTATAATAATTCCCACATGTCAAGGGTGGGGCCAGGTGGAGATAATAAGTCTCACAAGATCTGACGGTTTTAGAAATGAGAGTTACCCTGCACAAGCTCTCTTGCCTGCTGGCATGTAAGTCCTGACTTTGCTTCTCATTTGCCTTCTACTATGATTATGAGGGCTCCCCAGCCCTGTGGAACTGTGAGTCATTTAAACCTCTTTCCTTTATAAATTACCCAGTCTCAAGTATGTCTTTATTAGCAGCGTGAGAACAGACTAATACAACATTCATTCATTCATTCATCCTTCCATTTACCATATAGTGTTTGAGTATCTTCTGTGTGCTAGCCACTGCCAGCCTGAATCTATCACTACCACCTGGCCTCCTCTTTCCTGAGTTCTAAAACTACGTGGTTTATGCTCTACTAGACATGGCCAGTGTTAGTGTTCACCTGTCCACACATAACTAGGCTCAGACATCGTAGACCACCAACATAAACCAGAGAAGTCTAGGAGTCCTGGAGAGCCACCCTCTAAAAGGAAGGGAAAAGGGGTGGAGTAGAGACATCCTGATACTCAAAGTATCAGCATTTCAGCCATATCACTTAAACTGATTTTTTTTGCATACTAATGATTTTTTTTCTTCTCCTGATTGAAGCTCATTGTCAAGATGGTATAGAAAGAGTTAAGGATAAGACAACCTCTTAGGAGCTCTCAACCTTGGGTTCTGTCATGGGCACGAACTACAGAGTTCAGACACTTTCTACAATTGTCCTGTTATGTTTCATGCAGTTTCCGCACATGCCCAACTGTCAGGTAGTGGATTTCCACACAGGATATCCCCAGGGATGAACCAGGTTATAGAGTATTTCCTGCCTGTTATATTTGGCTAGGGTCCCACATTAGCTCCACTCTCTGCTCTTTACTTGGGTAATGCCTCCTTATCCCTCAGGTCTCAGTTTAAACATCACTTCCTATTGGAAGCCTCCCCAAAACACCCAATACCAAGTGGTTACTTGGGCTATCTGCTCTGCTTCATAGCACACTGACTTCTCCTATTATAGCAACTACAAGACTTTATTATTGCTGGCTTCACTATCTTTCCCTTTAGTTTTCAAGCTCCAGAAGGACAGGGCCCACGTCTGTGTTTTGTTTACTGCTGTGATGTGTTACACCTCTAAGGCTTCTCATCTATGTTTTTATTGAAGTTGAAAAGTGGTGTCAATTCTTAACAATAATTTTTGGTATACTAAAGAGTGGCTTTGCCCTTTTACAATTTCATTATCATTTAACTTGATTTTGGTAATACCAGATGAGTTTCCACATGCTATTAAAATTACAGGGACTTACATTCTTATATGAATGATAACCTCACAATTTTTGATTGACAGATCTCCATTCTTCTTTGATTTTATGTATCTCATAAGTAACACGTATTTGTGAAAGAAAAAATTAATACAAAAAATTTTAAAAAAATAAAACTTTCATAATCCTGCCTTGGAACTAACAAATTTTTTCTACAATAAACAGTGATGAGATGAATGACATTTAATCATTTTCTATTGCTAAAGGACATATTTTACACTTGCATTTAACATAGATTTAGCTTATCTACTATTAATTTGATGCAAAAGTAACTGCAGTTTTTGCCATTACTTTTAATAATGTTTAATAATAGTTTGTCCTTTTTGTACCTCTGAGTCACATTTGCATACTTTCTAGGCTTTTATAAATAGACCTTGATGACCAGTTTGATGTGTCCACATGAGGGCTTGTGAATGTGTGTGTTTGTGTGTCCTTAAACACTTACCTGTTTTCATATCCCACATTCCCTGATAGTCTTTGTGTTCTCTTTACCCTTAGGTAAATTTATGTTTGTGGCAAAAACCAAAAGGAGGAATTTAGGTCAATGAATTTTATTGTTTTCATACACTTGTGCACATCCTTAACTACTTCTGTAGGGTACATTTCAAGGCATGGAATTGCTGCCTCAAATGGTATACACATGCTTAATTTAATTCCCTACCTGCCAACAAGAAAAGTTGTACCAATTTAAAGTCCATAAACTGGAATTAAGTGAAAAAAAGCCTCAGGGAAGTGAGGAGTGTGGATATAGTGATGTCCTGTTAGAAAGTGCAGACCTTATATTCCACTGAGCAGAAAGAAGCTTTGAAGCCATAATAACAGTAAATACACCTCAGAGTGGTCAGTAGTAAATGGCAATATTAAACATAAGCACATAGTGAAGCAGTGTGTGGGCAATTAATGGCAAGCACGTAGGACTTGGAGTCAGTATCCGTGGATAAAGAATATCTAACATTGTTTTAGAAATCTTGTATAATCATTATTATGACACAACCTGTACCTCCTGACCAGCACTACATTTAGCCAAAATTTAACCTATAAGTGGATCTTATCCTAAGAGATACTAACTTCTCTCTTTCCCATCTCCTGAGCAGATGGCTATTCTGTTCACTGATCACAAGTGTTTTCTGAATGAAGGATCTCTACTCTCATTACTGGAACATTCAAAGATTTTTTGATACACAGAAAGATGCTTAGACTTTGCAAAATTTTACAGATGGCTTTATTATTCTGAATTCTTTGCACCTCTCTGGACCCCTTAAGGTTGTTACTCTCATGTTTTGCTGTCCAACATAAAGGAAGATTCAAACAAATGACTAGGCAAAAATTGCTGGTTTTGATGCTGGACTTTGGCCTGGCTTGCTCCCTGAGAGAAACTTCTTAACAGTAAAAGTTTTATATCAGGGCTGGGTGACTAATGTAGAAACCAATTAAATGATTCCAAACATTCTGTCTGCCTTAGACCCTGGAAAGAGGAAGCCATTTATTTTCCTACTTAAAGGTAAACTCTTCTTTCTTCTTTTCTGCAGATGTAGTTTGACACAGCAGAGTCCCTCTGAAAACAGTATGACTCAGCCAGATGCCGCAGAAAGAGGCCTGAAAAAGCAGGTTTGTTCCATTAAATTACATGAGAATTTGCAAGAGATAGACACAGGCATTACAAAATGCTGTTTGGTCTTGAGAACTAGACTTTCAATTTTACTTCAGATACTCCTAGAGTAATTGAAATTGTTTACAATTATGATCAACATTTTATTATACCTTACTATGTATTATTTTTTGTAATTTGGAATTTAAGATAAAGTTTTAAAATGATCAAGAGAGAAAATAAGAAGAAAAAGCACCATGATCAGGTCTCTCTAGCCTTTTTATTATTATCATTTTTTTTTATTTTTGAAAGAAAGAAAAAGACAGGAAAGAAAGTGAGAGTGAAAGAAAGAAAAAAAAGAATGTAAGAGAGAAAGAAAGAGGAAGAGAAAGTGGGAGAGAGAACGGGATTCTTGTTCTATTGCCCAGGCTAGAATGCAGTCTAAAAATGGGTATTAAAAACCTCTTTTATGCCAATAATTGTGCTTAACAATGGAGACAGGAAGGAATAAGAGACGAAAATAACAAACAAGCAG
>CAUYLG010066256.1:0-78614 GCA_963573385.1 Cacajao melanocephalus
GAGATAGCATGGGAAGAAAAGCCAGATATAGGTGAAGGGGAGGAAAGCAGCAAATCACACTGCCACGTGTGTACCTATGCAACAATCTTGCATGTTCTTCACATGTACCCCAAAACATAAAATACAATAAAAAAAAAAAAAAAGAAACCCTTTGTAAAAAAGTGAACACTTCAATCGCCATTAAATGATTTGCATATTATATCATGGGGTTCACAGCCCACTGTATTTATGGACTCCAGGTTAAGAGCCTCAGATTGAGACTTTGGCCTTTAACTTTGATATACTTAAAGTGAAAACATGCCATTTCCAGTGAACTCAAGCTGTCATTTCTGTCTCAGGTTTAACTGTATTCACCAAATAATGAATCAGAAGGTAGGCGTTTTGTTTCGCGCCAGCTCTGTTGCACACTGCCTTGTCACTGAATTTAGGAGCACAGAGCCCCTGTAACATTGTGTTTAGCTCAGAGAAAAGAAAAGACTCAGGAAGCTGAGAGGCGATTAGCGCATTTATTCTGAGCTTGCTTTCTGGTCCATCATTGTTCCTGCTATATAGGTAGTAGTCATTCTAATCAGCATTCATTTTACAAGTTGTCAAGTCCAGCAATAATGCCTCAAAGAAATATGTGAAGAATTCAAATATGGGGGCCATTACATTGTGATTTGTTTGTTCTGTGATATAAATTCATAAGGAAAAAGCTGGGGAAGAGGCTTGACATCAATTTAGTTCACACAGAGAGAGGCCCTTAAAAGACTGAAGAGAGGAGTTCGCAGCACCCCATGAGTTATGAGCACTTTCAGGAGAGCCCAGTTATTTCAGAGGTAGCTGGCAACCAAACCCTGCTGATGTTACTAGAGAATGAGTTACTCTGCAGTGTCACTAATCTGTTGCTGTATCCTGTCTGAAGAATCTGAGCATTCAGCAGGCATGGCCTGCTGTGCCAAAACACAGGCCACAGTTGGGGCTGCTTATGGCATATCTAGTGGCCGCCAAGGCACCGTGATGGGTCAGTGGGGCACAGTGGACTTGACAGTGCCTTAAAACATTGCTTACATCCTGGGGGTGGTTGGGACTGTGGTACCACCTACCTGAAATAACTTTGTGACCCTGAAGAGCTGTCCAAGCAGGCAGATGATGACCAAGTGCCAGCTTTATGACTATTTATGGTTGTTCTCTTTATGCTTCAGGATGTTTAAAATCTCCCCCACCCTTCAGAAGGCAGGTGAAATTGAAGAGAAGCACATGGGACCAATGAAATGCTCAATGTTAAGCCAATTCCAACTGGAAGAATAGAGTATGTAGTCCCAGAGGCTGCATTGTCCAGATCAGAGTTTTCCAATTTTTTTTTTTTTTACCTCTTTCTACTCAGAAGTAGTATGCAAAATGAACTCTTCCCATCTATCTTGTCCCCCTTGGTCTCACGTACTGATGTGAAGAAATGATAGAGTTCGATTTTCCTTGATGGCAACTTGTTCTGGCAAACACTGAGGACAATCCCTAAGAGTCTGGGGGATCTGGAAGCCTCCCCTGCTCTTTCTGGGATCCTCATTCTTCCTCATTCTGGGGAGTGAGAAGGGAGGCCATAAGAGACCAGTCATCTTCAAACAGGAGAAGGTGTGCCCCAAGTGAATGTGAGACCTCGCAAATGGTGTGTGGACATGCAGAGTGTTCAATTTCAAGAGTCTCAATTCCAAAATTTATGTGCTTTTGAAAAAGTATGGCCATTCTGGATCTGGCTTCTCTCACTCTCTTCCATAATCATCTTCTTCCCACTTTGCAAGGACAGACATTTATCTCAGCCATTTGGAATCTTACCTTGGTGCATCATCCTGGGAGAACAAGCCTTCAGGTCATCAAGCAAAATTCTAATTTTAATTTTGTATGATGATGTTAATAAAGTAATAGCTGCTAATCAAAACGTTACCTCTTTTTCAATCTTTTGCTTCCAAAACAATTGAAGAAGAACCTCATCAGCTAGTAGTACTTTAAAAATAACTTTAGATGATAGATCATTATGTATTTTGAGGCACATATCTCAGCCTCTTTATCTACAGGGTCAACCTTATGCATATGTTCTATCTCCTTCCCTGCTTTATTTTTTCTCTTTTATACTTATCAATATTTACTATGCTATATTGTACATTTTACTTTAAAAATTCATTCATTTTCAGACTTCCTCATTACAAGTTAAGCTTTATAAGGCAAAAATTTTTGTCTGATCTTACATGTTTTGTTCCTGCTATAGCCCCCAAACCTAGAACAGTGTCTAGTATAAAGCAGGTCCTAAAAAAACTTGGGGAAGGAAGGAATTTTAAAAAATTGAGTGACATTGTTAGAGCAAATTTCTTCCCATTCGCATATTTTTTTCTGTGAACAAGGTTTCTATAAATAAATACTAGCACCAAATATTGGAAGTATATGAGGTAGCCTATTATTCTAGCAATAACTAATATTCATCCTTGAAGACATGAACTGATTGAAACAAAACTGCTCCATCTATTTTATTAAGAGGTGCTTTTCCAATAAATATTTTATTTTATGTTTAGGACTTATTCATCAAGATTTGTAATGCATTTATGTTTGCTCAATCATGTTGATGGCCAATAATTGCAGTTATAGTCCCATCTAAAGAAGAAAGTACACACTTAAAAATTTTCAGTTTACAGGGAAAATTAAATTTTAGTTCAGGGGAATAAATCTGAAAAGATTTGCAAGCCACTACACTGAATTCAGTAAAATGTAATTGAGAGAAATTAAATATGTCTAAATAAATGGAAGAATATAAAAGATTAACGGATGGTGAAACTAAATATTATAGAGATACCATTTGATTTGTGGAGCAATCAATCTATGAATTCAAAGCAAGACTAATAAGAATTTCAGCAATTTAATAAAAATGCTGATTTCTAAAATTTAAGCGAAAAGGCAAAGGCTCAAGATTAGTTAAGACAATCTTAAAGAAGAACAAAGTTGAAGAACTTATACTACCAGATGTCAAGACTTTTCTCCAAGTAAATTATAGTAATTAAGAGAGTATGCTATTACATAAGAAAAGACAATAGATAAATGAAGCATAATAGAGTTAAAAAATAGATCTACTTGATTTATGACAAATGTGCCATCATAGGACAACAGGGAAATCATAGTTTTATACATATGTTTCAATAGTTTTTTTGGGGAACAGGTGGTATTTGATTACATGGATAAGGTCTTTAGTGATGCTTTCTGAGATTTTGGTGCACCCATCACCTGGGCAGTATACACTGTACCCAACGTGTAGTCGTTTATCCCTCACCCACTCCCACCCTTCCCCCCCAGTCCTCAAAGTCCATTATATCATTCATATATATATATATAGGTATACATACACACACAAACACACACACATCATATAAATATATGCCACATTTTCTTTATGCACTTGTTGACTGATGGGCATTTGGGCTGGTTTAATATTTTTGCAATTGTGAGTTGTGCTGTTATAAACTTGCACGTGCAAGTGTCTGTTTTGTGTAATGGCTTTTCCTCTGGGTAGATATCCAGTAGTGGGATTGCTGGATCAAATGGTAGATCTACTTTTAGTTCTCTAAGGAATCTTTACACTGTTCTCCATAGTGGTTACACTAGTTTACATTCCTACCAACAGTGTAAATGTGTTCCCTTTTCATCATATTCATGCCAGCATCTATTCTTTCTTGATTTTAAATTATGGCCACTCTTGCAAGAGTAATGTGGTATCACATTGCAGTTTTAATTTGCATTTACCTGATAATTAGTGAGGTTGAGCATTATTTCTATGTTTGCTGCCAATTTGTATATCTTCTTTTTAGAATTGCCCATTCATGTCTTAGCCCACTTTTTTATGGGATTTATTTTTTTGTCTGGCTGATTAGTTTGAGTTCCTTGTGGATTTTGGATATTAGTCCTTTGTCAGCTGCATAATTTGTAAAGATTTTCTTCAACTCTGTGGTTTGTCTGCGTATTCTGCTAATTATTTCCTTTGCTGTGCAGAAGCTTTGTAGTTTAATTAAGTCCCATCTATTTATCTTAGTTTTTGTTGTATTTACTTTTGGGTTCCTCATCATGAAGTCTTTGCCTAAGCCAATGTCTAGAAGGGGTTTTTTAATATCTTCCAGAATTTCTATGGTTTCAGGTCTTAGGTTTAAGTCTTTGATTAATCTGAGTTGCTTTTAATACGTATATGGTAAAAGACAAGGATCCAGTTTCATTCTTCTACATGTGGCTTGCCAATTATTCCAGACCATTTGTTGAATAAGGTGTCTTTTCCTCACTTTATGTTTTTGTTTGCTTTGTTGAAGATTAGTTGGCTATAAATATTTGGCTTTATTTCTGTTTTCTCTATTCTGTTCCATTGGTCTATGTGCCTATTTTTATATAAGTATCTCACTGTTTTAGTGACTATAGCTCTGTATCATAGTTTGAAGTCAGGTAATGTAATGCCTCCAGATTTGTTCGTTTTGCTTAGTCTCACTTTGGTTATGTGAGCTCTTTATTTGGTTCCATATGAATTTTAGAATTTTTCTTTAGTTCTGCAAAGAATGATGATGATATTGTGATGGGAATTGCATTGAATTTGTAGATTGCTTTTGGCAGTATGGTCATTTCACAATGTTGATACTATACATCCATGAACATGGGATGTGTTTCCATTTGTGTTGTGTATGATTTCTTTCAGCAGTGTTTTGTAGTTTTCCTTGTAGAAGTCATTCACCTCTTTGGTTTTATATATATATATATCACATATATATATATCATATATATATCACACACATATATATATATCATATATATATCACATATATATATCATATATATATATCACCTATATATATATAGCTGTCATTGTAAAAGGGATTGACTTCTTATTTGAGCCCTGCCTTCATTGCCGTTGGTGTATAGCAGTGCTACTGATTTGTGTACATTAATTTTGTATCCTGAAACTTTACTGAATTTATCAGTTCTGTGATTTTTTTGGATTAGTCTGTAGGGTTTTGTAGGTATATGATCATATTGTTGGTGAACAGTGACAGTTTAACTTTCTCTTTACTAATTTGGATGCCCTTTATTTATTTCTCTTGTTGGATTGCTCTGGCTAAGACTTCCAGGACTATGCTGAATACAAGTTGTGAAAGTGGGCATCCTTGTCTTATTCCAGTTTTCATGGGGAATGCTTTCAACATTTCCCCATTCAGCATAGTGTTGGCTGTGGGGTTGTAATAGATGGCTTTTATGACCTTAAGGTATGTCTCTTCTATGACAATTTTGCTAAAGGTTTATGACAGAGAATAACATTATTCAAGGTTACTATGCTACTTTTGCTAAAGGTTTTAATCATAAAGAGGTGCTGGATTTTGCCAAATGCTTTTTCTGTGTCTAGTGAAATGATCATGCAATTTTTGTTTTTAATTCTATTTATATGGTATATCACATTTATTGACTTGCATATGTTAAACCCCCCTGCATCCCTCGTATAAAACCCATTTGATTATGGTAGATTATCTTTTTGATATGCTGTATGATTTTGCTAGCTAGTATTTTGTTGAGGATTTTTGCATCTATGTTCATCAGCGATATTGGTCTTTAGTTTTTGTTGTTGTTGTATCTTTTCCTGGTTTTGGTATTAGGGTACTAGTGGCTTCATAGAATGATTTAGGAAGAATTCCCTTTCTCTCTATCTTGCGGAGTAGTGTTAATAAGATTGGTACCAATTCTTTGAATGTCTGCTAGGATTCAGCTATGAATCCATCTGGTCTTGGACTTTTTATTTTTGTTTGTAATTTTTTTTTTAAATTATAATTTCAGTCTTGTTGCTTGTTATTGGTCTGCTCAGAGTTTCTATTTCTTCCTGGTTTAATCTAGGAGAGTTGCATAGTCCCAGGAATTTTTCCATCTCCCCTAAGTTTTCTAGTTTGTACACATAAAGGTATTCATAGTAACCTTGAATAATGTTATTCTCTGTTATTCTTTGTAATATCTCCCATTTTGTTTCCATTTCAGCTTATTTGGATCTTCTCTCTTTTCTTGGTTAATGTTGCTAATGGTCTATCAATCTTATTTATCTTTTCAGAGAACAAGCTTTTTGTTTCACTTATCTTTTGTATTTTTTTCAATACATTTGGTTCTGCTCTGATCTTTTTTATTTCTTTTCTTCTGCAGGGTTTGGTTTGGTTTGTTCTTGTTTCTCTAGTTCCTTAAGGTGTGACCTATTTGTGCTCTTTCAGACTTTTTGATGTAGACATTTAATAATATGATACTATACATCCATGAGCATGGGATGTGTTTCCATTTGTGTTGTCTATGATTTCTTTCAGCAGTGTTTTGTAGTTTTCCTTGTAGAGGTCTTTTACCTCCTTGAGATATATATATATGTATACATATGCATATGTATACATATATATATGTATATATATATCTCACAAATATATATATATATAGAAACTATTGTAAAAGTGATTGAGTTGTTATTTGAGTCCTACTTTCATTGCTGTTGATGTACAGCAGTGATACTGATTTGTGTACATTAATTTTGTACTTTCCTTTTAGCATTGCTTTTGCTGTATCCCAGAGGCTTTGATAGGTTGTGTTACTATTATTGCTCAGTTCAAATAATTTTTAAGTCTCCATTTTGATTTCGTTATTGACCCAGCAATCATTCAGGAGCAGATTATTTAATTTCCATACATTTGCAGGGTTTTGAGGGTTCCTTTTGCAGTTGATATCCAATTTTATTCTACTGTGGTCTGAGAAAGTACCTGATATAATTTCAGTTTTCTTAAATTTGTTGAGACTTGTTTTGTGGACTATCTTATGGTCTACCTTGGAGAATGCTCCATGTGCTTATTAATAGAATGTATATTCTGTAGTTGTTATGTAGAATGTTTTGTAAATATCTGCTAAGTTCATTTGTTTGCAGGGTATAGTTTAAGTTCACTGTTTCTTTGTTGACTTTCAGTCTATATGACTTGACTTATGCTGCCCATGGAGTATTGAAGTCCCCCACCATTATTGTGTTGCCATCTATCTCATTTCTTAGGTTTAGTAGTTATTATTTTATAAATTTGAAAGCTCCAGTGTTAGATGCATGTATATTTAGGAATGTAATATTTTTCTGTTGGACTAGTCCTTTCATCATAATATAATGTCCCTCTATGTCTTTTTAAACTGTTGTCACTTTAAAGTTTGTTTTGTCTGATATAAGAATAGCTACTCCTGCTCACTTTTGGTGTCCATTTGCATGGTATATCTGTTTTCACCATTTTACCTTAAGTTTATGTGAGTCCTTACATGTTAGGTGAATCTCTTGAAGATAGCAGAGACTTGGTTGGTGAATTGTTATCCATTCTGCCATCTGTATCTTTAAAGTGGAGAATTCAGGCTATTTACATTCAACATTAGTATTGAGATGTTAGGTACTATTCTATTCATCATGCTAGTTGTTGCCTGAGTATCTTGCTTTTTAAAAAAAATTTTATTATTGTTTTATAAGTCCTGTTAGATTTATGCTTTCATGAGGCTCTATTTTGGTGTATTTTGAGGTTTTGTTTCAAAATTTAGTGCTTCTTTGAACAGATCTTATAGTGCTGTCTTGGTAGTGACAAATTCAGCATTTGTTTGTCTGAAAAAGACTGTATCTTTTCTTCATTTATAAAGCTTAGTTTTGCTGGATACAAAATTCTTGGTTGATAATTGTTTTGCTTAAGGAGGCTAAAGATAGGACCCCACTCCCTTCTAGCTTGTAGGGTTTCTGCTGAGAAATCTGCTGTTAAACTGATAGGGTTTCCTTTACAGGTTACCTGATGTTTTTGCCTTACAGCTTTTAAGATTCTTTCCTTTGTGTTGACTTTAGATAACCTGATGACTATGTGCCTAGGCCATTATCTTTTTGCAATGAATTTTCTGGGTGTTCTATGAGCTTTTGTATTTGCAAGTCTAGATCTGTAGTAAGGCTAGAAAAGTTTTCCTTGCTTATTCCCTGTAATATGTTTTCCAAACTTAGATGTAGCTTCTTCCAATTATTCTTAGGTTTGGTTGTTTAACATTATCCCACACTTCTTGGAGGCTTTGTTCATTTATTTTCTGACTTTTTTTCCTTTGTCTTTGCTAGATTGGGTTAATGCAAAAGCCTTGTCTTTGAGCTCTGACATTCTTTCTTCTACTTGTTTTATTTTATTGCTGAGACTTTCCAGTGTATTTTGCATTTCACTAAGTGTGTCCTTTATTTTCAGAAATTGTGATTGTTTTTAAATTTATGCTCTCTATTTCTCTGGAGATTTTTTTGTCCATATCCAGTAACATTTAAAAAATTTCTTTAATTGGACCTCACCTTTCTCTGATGCCTCCTTGAATAGCCTAATAATCGACTTTCTGAATTCCATTCTGGCAATTTAGAGATTTCTTGTTGGTTTGGATCCATTGCTGGTGAGCTACTGTGACCTTTTGGGGGTGTTAAAGAACGTTGTTTTGTCATATTACCAGAATTGTCTGGTTCCTTCTCATTTGTATAGTCTATGTCAGAGGGAAGATCTGGGGCTTAAGGTCTGCTGTTCAGATTCTTTTGTTTCATGGGCTGCTCCCTTGATTTGGTGCTCTCCCCTTTCCCCTAGGAATAGAGCTTTCTAAGAGCCTGACTACAGTGATTGTTATTTCTCTTTGGGTCTAGCCACCCAGCAGAGCTACCAGGCTCTGAGCTGGTACTGGGGAGTGTCTGCAAAGAGTCTTGTGATATGAAGTGTCTTCAGGTTGCTCAGCCATAGTTACTAGCAACTACTCCAGTGGAGGTAGCAGGGGAGTTATCAGGGGAGTTAAGGTCTCTCTATGTGGGAACTTGGTTGTTGTTTTGTTTAGTGCACTGCTTTTCTTGAATGCTGGTTGTGCTGACAGTAAAGTCACATGGAAAGAATCAGGACCTCTGGTTAGCTCTAACTATTACACGTGGTGAAATCAGCTGTTGTTTTCTCCTTTCTTGGGGCCACGTTCTTTTATGGTTTGAGTTGGTTAGCCTCCGGCTAGTAGGTGATGCTTTTAAGACATGTAAAAATCAACAGATCACAATATAAGATGCTTAATATAATACATAATGTAATACAGAAGAATATATTCATGGAACTTGGTTTAGGCAAAGTCCTAAAAGTTATGAAAAAGTACTAACCACGGAATTTCTTACTTTAAGATTACTAACTGAACTATACAAATGAAGAACTTTTGTTCATGAAAAGATAACATTGAGAATGGAGTTTCAATCTACAAGAATTTGTTTACTGTAGAAATATATAATAAGTCAAGAAAAAGTTTTTTACAGACAACATATGACATTAGGACATAATTTTATGGGGAAAGTGGAATGTAGAAAATGTCCAAAAATAAGATAGAATGGTTTAAAATTTCAACTGTTAATTAAAGTTTGTTCAGGGACATTAAAATGGATGATGATGAGTATTAAATCACTATAGCATTTAGATTCCATGGGATACTTTCAAAACAGTAATTCTTTCATTTTTATTAATAAAAATTATAGTGATTTTGTATGATGTTAATTTATCTAAGCTGGAATTAGGTGTCCTGGAATTTTCTTCTGTATATGCTTCTGAGTTAGGGTTGACTATATAGACATTTGGGAGATTATGGAAGAGAAGTGAAACAGCAGTTCTGATGTTCAAGAAGCTGGTATCGAGTCCCAGGCTTCACTGTAATTCACATGTGGAGTGCTGACAGCTAAGAGCAAGACATGCTTGACAACTGAGACCACAGTGGGGGTGGATCACTTACACAGCTCAGTGGATGCCAACAGGAATGATGGGAAAGGAAGTGGATATCTACTACTCCTCACAGCCCACACCACCACATCAACCTGACTTCAGAATCAGTCCCTGCGCTTGCGCTTGATGTGGCTACAAAATCACTGAGATGGTGGAGTTCTTCTGCAAGCCATTCCCATGAGGAAGAAGCCTTAAGTCTGGTTGGAAAATAGTGGTGGTTACATTTTTAGTTTTTTAAAAATCATACCCACAACATTGTGTCATATTCTCTTACATTGTGTCAAGTCAGACTTTAACAATGGTGTATTCTTCTATTTAATAATTTCATTGGATAGCCATACGTAATTTTGAAGCTATTAAAGTTAAACACAGTTTTGTTTTTCAATGTTTTTTTTTTGTTTTTAGAATTTTTTGCTATTTGAACTGGATTCTGAAATTCTGTTATTCTAGTAATAAGTTTCACATGTTGAATATTCTGTGCTGAGACAATTGATTTGAGAGATTATTGAGTGTGTTCTATTACTTGTGCCTTCTCATATCCACTCAAATTTTAGTGGGCTAGTCTATTATTTTCTCTGTATTGTGCCAGTGCTTTATGTTATCACTAATATATTATATTTAAATATGAACATTCCGGTTTTAATCTACTGAGTGACTAATGTCTCTCTCTCTCTCTCTTTTAACCTATTCATTGTTTTCACCTATTTATTGTTAACAAAATTCTGGAAGGAAAGGCATTACTGCATTTTGGAATGCATTTGGACTTTGGCACCCAAAATATCTGGATTAAATATTAGTTGCAGTTCTTATATGCTATGTGACAAACAAAAATCATAGTTTACTCATCTGTAAAACGAGGACAATGGCTGCCTCACAGGGTGTCATTATTTTACACAAGATAATGGCCATGGAGTGCCAGCACACAGAAAGCATACTGTAAACAGCAAGCTGTTACTGACTTATTTAAACATTTATCTTATTTTGACAATACACTCCCATCAACTGTTATTTCCAAAATTTCAAAAGCTATGTCTAGTGTAGGATTGCATAATGATTTGTAAGAATTCTAACATTCTCTCCTCTCTATCCCCCGAACAGTGTTGTGTCTTTGTGAAACTTGCATGAACGTGTATTTGGTTGGATTTCCTCATTTAGAAAGAGCAGCTAGTTTGGAAGGGAAAACTGATTAGTGTGCCACATTTTGAGGACTAATGGTTTTATCTTCTATGACTTGTCTTTTTTCCAGAAAGGAAGCTTGTCTGCATAACGATGTCTCTTAGGAAAAAAAAAAAAAAGAAAACTCTGTGGAGGCAGAATTTGTGAATTTGACTGTAATGTGGAAGTGCTGTCTTTCCTTCTCTCCAGGGATGCTGCTGAATAGTCTATGGGCAGGTTAGCACCTGGTGCTTAGGACAATCCTGCTCACCTTTCCTTTAGCTGTTGACTGGCTTTACTTTTATTGTCTACCCCTCTTTTTCCCCAGTAGCACAAACCGTGAGGGAAGATTTCTCTCCTGTGGTATTATTTCAAGTCACTCCAAGAGAGTCTCTGAAAATAATATCTCCTTTGAGTAAGGTACCCAAAGTGGCTTTTTCCAATTATTTTCAGTGTTATTCCTTTAGATACAGTGATATGCTTTGTCTGGTTATTCTGTGAGGACCCCCTGGACTGTGCTTACTTTAGAATTTTGTTTTTGATTCTTGAGTCAGGGAACCAGGCTGTCGAGTCCCTATAGGGGTGCATTTACTACTGCTGCAGCTTCTGTCATTGCTTTTTGTCACAAGAGTTATATATTTATAAAGATGTCTATAACACACCAGCTCTCACCATCCCAGCCCTCCCCTAACATATATACACTTTTTAGTGTTGATTTTGTCACATTTTGAAAACGTAAGTAATTTTTCTTACTTTAGTCTGCTTTTTTTTTTTTTTTTTTTTAAAGAGATAGGGTCTTGTTTTGTTGTCCAGGCTGGAGTACAGTGGCACCATCATGACTCACTGCAGCCTCAATCTCCTGGGCTCAAGCAATCCTCCAATCTCAGCCTCCCAACCAGCATGCACCAGCATACCCTGCTATTTTTCTTTCTTTCTCTTTTTTTAGAGACAGGGTCTCACCATGTTGCCCAGGTTGATCTCAAACTTCCAGCCTCAAGACATCTTCCCACCTTGGCCTCCCAAACTGCTGGGATTACAGATGCATGTCACCACACAAGGCTTTATCAGTATCTTTAATAGCACATTTTCTCTTATCTTAAGAGTTACTCGACTCTTTTTAAAGACACACACACATTGTGCTGTCCTTCTCTGTAGTAGTATGCCCTTAATCCTTCGTTAATCATAGTCAATGACTCAATAGTTGGATGGAGTGGTTGCTTTGGCCTTACTGAAGCCCGTTTCAAAGTTTTTATAATTTTTCAATTACTGTCTGTTCAGATTCGCTGGTGGCTGAGGCCTTTGTGTTAGTATTGCTGGGCTCATTTGGAGGAAACTTTTATTCAGGAGAAGATAAGATTGGAAAAAAAATCTTGAAAACACCTACCTTTTCTATTTTTGGATCTATTCAACATTTTTATTTGACTGTACTTCTGGCTTTTGTTCCTACTGTGAGTCAAGATCTTTGGAATTAGATGTTTCTCATACTCAGTGCTGACAATTTCTTCCCATTTAAAAATTTTTTATAGTGTATAATATTTACATAATGGAATAATGAATTTCTAAACTCTTTGGAGTAAATGAAGCAGAATAGAATGGCTGAAAGAAAAAAATCACGGTCAAAAAGGTATGAGGCTTAAAACAATTCTGAGAATTTGCCTAAATAGTTTTAGACAAATTCTTTTCCTATGTAATGCATTTTTTTCTTAGTTATCCAGTTTTTTCCCCAATATATTTTATCATTCTTACTTAAGTCTAGCCAATGTTTTACTTTGCTCTGTAAATCAAGTAACAAATGCTTGCTGGCAAAGAAGTCTCTGTATAATTCCTTTTTACTGTCTGCTTTCACAATTTTGGACATTTCCCGTCTGAAATACTTTTTTTTGTAGCTCCTATTATTACTTTTGTTTCTCTGTTTCCTAGGACAACCTCCATTGAAAATGCCATTTTCTCACTGAGATCTCTTTTTTAAATCCTTTTCCCTTTCTATGAATTACTCTTCAAAGAAAATTGAATTTGATCATATCATTCCCAAGATTTAATCCATTCATTGCTCCATACCATCCATCTGCAATGTTGTGACCTGAGTGGGTACAGATGTGACAAGCTATCAATTCCTTCATTCACTGGGCTGTGTGTGTGTGTGTGTGTGTGTGTGTGTGTGTGTGTGTATTCCTTGAGTAAGGCTTGGGGTAGCTACCCTTCTGGGCCAGGCATTCCTTGGTGGGAGATGGCTAGTTTATTTAGCACTGGATGCCTATAAATGTTGGCATTCTCCAGCCAGCACCTGTAATCTCAGTGTTTTGGGAGGCTGAGGTGGGAGAATCACTTGGGCTCAGGAGTTCGAGGCCGCAGTGAGCTATGATTGTGCCACTGCACTCCAGCATGGGTGACAGAGAGAGACCCTGTCTCTAAAAAAATAAAATTTAAAAAGAGGTATTCTCTATGAATGCCAAGTATGATTGAAAAATCACCAGTGTAAACAGAAACCAAGATCCCTCAAGGACTGATCCACCGTTCATTTTGTGAACTGAACATATCCAGCAACTTATGACTTCCCAATTGATCTGGATTTTCTACAGATATTCCTATATTTTATGGTGTTTCTAAGCTTTTGTGGCTTAGGACATACTTTCTCTGGTATCTCTAATGTCTTTCCTTTGTTCTCTTCCTGATGATGGGTATTTTTTACATAATACCATACTATATGCTCTGAGCAGCCACTATATGCTCTGAGACCATACTATATGTTCTGAGCAGTCTCTGTGTATAACTCGAGACACAGCCCCTGCTTATATTTTCTGTGCATCTGATTCACTTTACACAGACTATTATCTGCATTTCTCACTTCTGTAATTATTTGCCTACCTCAGCCAGTTATTAGAATGTAAGATCTCCCGGGAGATCAAATTTTATTCATCTCTGTATTCTTGTGGTTTAACTCATAGAAGTCTCTCAATAATTGCTGCTTGAATGAGTGAATCAATTAATAAGTGAAAAATTAGGTATTTAAGCTTGTTTGTGCTTTTTTTATTAGGACAATATTTGAAAGACTCAAAAATAATATTAATCATAAAGTGAATTCATGTTTGCAGGTTAAGTGTTTAAGGGACTTATAAGTCTAAAATTAAACAATAATATGTTGCATCTGGACTATAAATGCTTTTGGATATGAACAGTTCAGTGACCTCAGAACAAGAAAAGATATGAGAGAAATACAGCTGATCAAATATTTCAATCACGGGAGTTAGCAACCTACCTAAAATACGGAAGGAATAAAGGATTCCATTAGGCAATATGATTAAAAGAAGCAAATGGAATATCAACAAAGTGTCTGTCAAGTCATATGAAAAGATGTTAAAATGTTTTAAAGGGCTAACAAGCATTAAACCAATGAAAATGAGACTCTTAGTAGGAATAAAGTCTTCTGTGTATTCAAATCTAATGTCCTTTGAGTCCTGTAGTTGTGGGCTGCTAGATTAGTTAAATTTGAAAGGTATGGAATGAGATTTTCTCTTGTTCCAACAACTGCTAAAGAAAAGCTCTTTAAATTCATTAGTGGTAAGCTATAGAATCTCCTTAGAATTTGAGTCCTGCTTCCCAGGGGAAAATTCCTGAACATATAGAAACCTTAAGTCATTTGAGATGCTTACTTATTGGAGAAGTATATTTCTAACACATGAAATTAACTATAGAGAAAACAAAATAAGCTAATCCCATTTAGTGTTAATACTATTTCAGAAAATACAGGTTAGGATTTTGTAATCATTGGGATTATCTGTGTCTACTTGGTATATAAATCTTTTTAGTTCTTAAGATAATCAGATAGATTATATTAGATTTGATAGATTCACCCAGTAAAATCAATTCAAAATTTTAATTAATTGATTTTATATTGTGATTTTAGGTTGAAAGACATGACAATTTTTTATTAAATTTGTGTAATGTTAAAAACGACTTGAGATTTAATTTATAGATGAGCTTATTTTATTAGGTTTGCCGGATTAGCTTAAAAACCAATAAATGTTTTATTAGGACAAATATTTGAAAGATTTCCAAAAGTGATAATTACAATGAATTCATGTTAAATGTTTAAGGAAATTTAAGTTATAAATAGAACAGATTATTTAAAGGAAATGTAGACTATTGAATTTAAATAGGTTGAATAGTAATTGAGGTTTCAGTAGAATATTATTCAACCTTAAAAAGGATGAAATTCTGATACATGCTACATTATGGATGAACCTTGAAAACCTTGTCAGATATTAAGTAAACCATACACAAAAGAACAAATATTGTGTAATTTCATTTACATGAAGTAGCTAGAATAGACAAATTCACAGAGATAAAAAGTAGGATAGAGGTTACTACAGGCTGGAGGGAGGAGAGGACGGAAAATTGTTGTTGAATGGGCACCGAGATTCTGTTTAGGATGAGGAAAACGTTCTGGAAATGGTAGTGGTGGTGGTCGTACAATATTGTGAATATACCTAATGCCACTAAGTTATAACACTTAAAAATATTGAAATGGTTAATATTATGTTATGTATTTTGCCACAATGAAAATAAACCCTCTTCTAATGTGCTTATTAACACCTACTAGATGTATAAGCAGAATACTAAATATAGCATCTAGAGCAGGAGTGTCCAATTGTTTGGCTTCCCTGGGCCACATTGGAAGAAAACTTGTCTTGCGCCACACATAAAATACACGAACACTTACGATAGCTGATAAGCTAAAAGAAAAATTGCAAAACAATCTCATAAAGTTTTAAGAAAGTTTACAAATTTGTGTTGGGCTGCATTTAAAGTCATCCCGGGCTGCATGTGACTCGTGGCCCATGGGTTAGACAAGCTTGATTTAGAGCTTAAAAAAACAAACAAACCAGGTTTTAAAAAATTTGTCGCTTTAAAAAAATTGCATAATGATTTAAAACTCTGAGTAGATATTAATAGAATTTCTGGGCAGAGAAGCCTCCCTTATGAAAATGCACAAAGTCCTAGAGACGCTTTGGTCTTCACCTGTTTCTCTGCATTTTTTTTGTCTTAGGAGGAAAACACAGTCAGTATGACACCTTGGCTTTGACTTTAGGACTACTAACTAAGACTGTTTATTTTCCTTAAGTAAAAAAGAAACAGAGAAGAAAATACAACTTAGGTCCAACCTGTGTATTTTTTCTCATAACATGCAAAAACACAGTATTTTTTAAAAATCTTTTTCACAGAGCCCTCCCTCTCAATACGGAATTTACAGTGAAGTCTGGGAAAATCTGCCCTTTAATTTACTACTCTTTTGAGAGCCAGCAGGTCGGGGAAGCCCAGATCATCTCTTTGACCATTTGGTGTGATGCTGCCTCTGAAGTCAAGCCCTTTGTTTGACTGCAAGCCTTCCCAGGAAGTGATTTCCTATGTGCTGACTGATCCTTCTGCTAGGAATGCTCTCCTGGCCTTTGCCTCCCAGCTCCTTTTCATCCTTAGGTCTCAGCCTAAATGTCGTCTTCTCAAAGAAAGCTTCCCAGGCATGCTGCAGGCACTCCTGTGTTTGCTAAATGCCTGATAGGCTGGACTCCTGACTCTCCCTTGAATAACAGGAGAACTCCTGTCTGTTTCTACTTGGAGTCTCCTTGTCTGGGAAGGAGACTTTCTCTGACAGACCCTCTCAGGTGCTCCTCAGTGTTTTATGCCTAAAAGGCACTTATCACCTGCTTCTCAAGTTATGGGGTCAACTTTCCTCTAAGCAACACTCAACAACCCAGTCCCCTTTGATACTGTGGCTCCGGCATTCGAAATGTGTGGCTTCTAAAGCTTCAGTGCTGGTCTATGTCCAGCACGAAGAAAGGATAAGAGCATGAAGAATCACATGTGGAAGTTATTTAGGGGCCAGGACTGAAACCCACATCTAGAATTCAATTTGATGGGGCACCTAACTGCCTGGAGGCTGGGATAGATGGTACAGGTGGGTGCTTGGGAGCAGAACAAACAAACGGGCTTAGTGAATAGTCAGCCAGTCTCTGACACAAGCTTGTACATAGCTGTCACGACCTCACTGAAGGTGGCATTAAATGAATAAGGATTGGGAAACAGGAGTTTCACAGTTGATTGAACTGTGACAAAGAAAGATGTCCTCAAAATACCACTAACTTTAATATAGACTTTCTGTACTTACAATCAGAAAGAGATAGACATAGAGAGAGAGAGAGAGAGAGAGAGAGAGTGCGAGAGAGAGAGAGAAACAGAGGGAGGGAGGGAGGGAGGAAGGAAACGAGAGAGAAAGAGAAAGACCTGTTTCTTTCTATGAGGAAAAGTGTGGATAAAATAGAAACACTAGTTTGTTATAACTTAGATATAATTTATAATTAATTTACTTTGTGTCTTTTACAATTTAGGAGAGACAAATGCTTTTACCAAATGTTCCCTATTTTTTTTATACTGGCATTCAAGTCATATGAATACTCCCCAATATCTCATTTAGGTGCCAGTTTCAAATATTGTTCCCAGAAAGCACACTAAATTATGATTTTTTTCTTAGTAAAGTACATGGTGAAGAGAACATGAAGATGAGTGTTCCATATATGCCCTTTATTGCTGGTTATTTGTATGATACCTCTTTTAAGGAATTGTAAAATCAGACATCCATTACATCTTAAATAGTTGGTCCAAGACTATAGCTCTTAAAAATATTGCATGTCATTTTGTTATTAAAAGAATAACCACCTCTTTTATTGTCTGGTCTTACTTTAAATGTTTCTGTTTTATTGGCTGATCCTCTTAAAATGCTTTACTATAACAGTGTGAATATTAACATAAGCTCTAATTATGATGGTTAGTTAATATTTTAAGGGCTTAATTACAGATCATTATTCCAAAAATGGCTTGAACAAGTTCTTCAAAATTGGTTACCTGTGTCTGCATCTGAAATATGCTTACTCTGCATTGGTATGTTGAAAGTACTGAGGCATAATAGATGAACATAGTTTTGGGACATGTGATAATTTAATACATGCGTATAATTTGAAAAGATCAAATCAGTGTACTTGGGATATCCATCACTTAAATATTTGTCTTTTCTTTATGGTAGAAACATTCAAAGTATTCTCATCTAGCTGTTTCACAAAGTATAATAGATATTGTAAATTATAGTTACCCTACTATTGAACACTAGGTATTAAAAATAATTTTTAATTGGCAAAATATGTGCTGTTTAAGAGATGGGATTTTCTGGAAATCCAGGAGAGAAAGTTTTCAAGGAAGGAGAAGTCAACAGCAGCCAAAGCCGTCAATCAATCAATCGTGATAAGATCCAAGGGAACTTGACAAGTAGGAGGTCCCTTCTGGCCTCTGAGATAGCATCTTCAGTGATAACTCAGGAGGCATGAGAGTGAGTGGGAGGAGACTGAGGAAGGGAGTGCTGTCAGTCTCTGCCACTTTGCGGAAAAGTTGGGATGTAGAAGGAAGGAGCATGAGAGACAGGAAAGCTAAATTTATGCCAGATGGAGTCAAGGGTGAGTTCTTTTTTCTTTTTCTGGTTTATGTGACTTTGTTTATAAGTTGAAGGGAAAAGACCCAGTGGAGGAAGAAGCTGGGCAGAGGGAGTAAAGTTGTGGGGGAGACAGAAAGAAAAAAAATAATGAAGGGAGCAAGATGCTTAAATAGGAGGGTGTGATGGACATAGAAGCCATGAAAGCCACAGGACAGAGTGAAGCCTGCTTTTTCTGTCAGGAAATTGAAGATCATAGATGGATACAGACAGATCTGACAGAGAGAGAGCCTGGGAACTTGAGGAAATCATGCCCACTGCTTTTATTTTTGTGTGTGACAAAGTCTGAGTAATGGGGTTTTAATGCTAAGGGTGCAGGGCAGAGGAGGAGAAAGCTGCCAGGAGTCACATCGCCTCTTTGGGCCTCAATGATTCATCTCAAAAATGGGGATAGAAACTCTAAGTTCTCTAAAATGAGGGTAGGACACTCTGCAGCACGGACAGCTCAAATAATCAACTATAGGGGGCGTGGAGAAAGCACTGCTCACACCTTAAAATCACCCCCACCCAAAAGCACCATCTATAGAACTGCAGTGTCAGAGCTGTAAGGTGACTTGTGGATACCCAGAGAGGTGATGTGATTTAGCAGTGGTCACAGAGCTAGATACTGGCAGTTAGGACCACCATCACTGAAATCATTTCTAACTTCCAGTTTCAAGCAGAAATGTAGAAAATCAGAACCCCCGCTGGGGTGCATGGGGTACACGAGTTGTCTGCTTGCTGGTCTCAAGTTTTTGGCAAAACAGGCCACACTTTCTCTTCAGAAAATTTCCAGATGATATAAATGCATAATATAGGGCCATGTCTTTTCTCTGGAAAATTGTTAAGCATACAATTGCACAAATACCTTATCATGAATTACTTTTTTTTTCTGTAGCACAGGGAATGGGAAGTTTAAATTTTCTTAGGGAGTGAGGAAAGAGATATGAGAAATAATGTGAAGACACGCATTTTCTACACTATGTATTTTGTAGAAATTTATTTCCTATGATGTTCCATACACTGAAGCAGATTCTGAGATCCTAGGGTAGATAAGACATGACCTCCACCTTTTCTGAGTGAGAGATGCAGTTAATTAAAAAGCAAGTTGGGTGCAGGTTCAGAGACACACTAAGGGCATACTGAGGCATGGGGAAGAGGGTGTTTGTGAGAGGAATGTTAAAGACCTATGTAGGAGTCTTTAGTTATTTGAAGGGAGATACTATGGTCTGAATGTTTATTCCCCTCCCACTCCCACCAATTTATTTGTTGAAACCTAATCCCCAGCGAGATGGTGTTAGTAGGTGAGGCCTTTGGGAAGTGATTAGGTCACTCATGAATGGGTTAGTGCCCTTATAAAGGAGACCTCAGAGAGCTGCCTTGCCAGATTCCACATGTGAGAGCACAGGAAGAAGATAGTCATTTATGAACAGAGAAGCGGACCCTCACCAGACACCAAGTCTCCTGGTACCTTGATCTTAAACTTTTCAGCACAGAACTCTGTGAAATAACTTCCTGTTATTTATAAGCTACCCAGCCTATGGTATTCTGTTATAGCAGCCCAGAAGAGCCAAGACGGGAGGTGAAGATGTCTCATCTGGTGACTGACTGGGTGTGGACAATAAGGGAAGAGTCAGGGAATACAAGGAATATGCCCAAACTTTTCAGCTGATGTGAAGAGCTGTCATTTACATAAATGGACATAGAGATTAGAAAAGGAAGAACCTTCTCCCCGATCTCTGCCAAAGGAAACCCTAATCATCTTACTGAGTCCATTTTGTTCATGCATTGACTCATTCATTTAATATTCATTCATTGAAAATTGTGTAGGGTTCTCATTAAGTTAGGAAAGGGGGTCAGCCCTGGTGAATATCATGACTTTAAAAAATTACAGTTGTGTTAAATGATGCCAAGGAAAAAGCAGAGTGTGCAGTTAAAGCATCTCACAATTTATTATCAGTATCTTAATCTAACCCAGAGAGGATGGGAGGAAAGTGGTCAAATTTGGAAAGAGACAGTTAAGCTGAAATTTGAAGGGCATATATACCTTAGTGGGTCAACAGAGGGAGGAGGCCTCTCTCAAAAGCGTGGGTGTAAAAGTGCTTGGTGGATTCAGGAAAACAGATGTGGCTGGAGGTGAGTAAGGGAGGAGAGTAGGATATATCACTGTAGGTGGTTCCTAGTCAGGCTAAATTATAATCAGGAATCCTGGCTTAAGGAGATAGGTAATCATCTAGGCTCTACTTCGCTGTGAGTTTAGTGCTAACCTTGGATCTGCTTCTGGCGAGAGGGGAGACCCCCTTGCCTCCTTCAATTTCACCTCTTCCTCCTAGTTCCAAATGGGAAGGAGAGTGAAGAAGGAAAAATAAAATAAAATAAAATAAATAAAATGCCAAAGAGCTGGGAAAATGACTCCCTCTTTAGTTCCCAGCATCTCTGCTAGCTGTTAACCTTGAAAGAGTTGCAAATAAATGCTATCTCTGACAGCAGGAGCCTGACATTAGTTCATGCCCCACGTTTCCACAGACCAGGCTCCCTCCTGGAAACACCTCTGCCAATAAACAGCTTGTTGCTTTTGTCTTGTCTCTGTAAGCCCTCCTCCCTTGCTGGTCCCCACTCATGCTGTATATGAATTAGCAAATCAATGAAGCCAAAAGATTGTAAGGTCAGACGTCCAGCAAATGGACAATGACCTACTTCAGCCAAAGTTTCCCCTTTAGCGTTGTAAGCCTATAAAAGGGGAGAGAAGCTGCAGCTTGGGGAGCTTGGTGAATGAGGCTGTAGACCCCCCACAGCTCTGGGCTGAATAAAAAGCCACTTCCTTCCACAGTTTGGTGTTCCAGAAATTTGTTCCCTTCTGCTCCTGCTACACTGGTATAGGGGCTTCTCTATCTTTCCCCTGTAGGGAGTCCCCAGTTGGTTTGCTGGTTTGGGTATTTGAGTGCTTATGATATTTCTTGAGAGAGAATCTGTCTTAAAAACCTATCTAAGAGCTGGAATCTTGTCACCCAACCGGACCACTGTAGCTGGGATCCTGTTCTGTGCTGCCTGAACTTCCCGCGTGTGGGGTGGCCTAGGTTACCACCCTGCTGGTCCCCACTTTTTGACAGTAACTCTGTCCTCTTCACCATATGTTGCAGATGAGTTTACTCCTAAATGCCTGCCTTATTCTGTGAGTGCATCCCTTTCAAGTGAGTCCCTGTTTTCTCAGGGATGTCTTGTCCAGGAGGTTACAAAATCAAGCTCTTGTTCTGATGTGGTACAGTGGAGGTTTATTTTATCTCCTATATCTTGACTTTCAAAATTACTAAAACTATATCTAATTGTATTAAAAATGTAGGACCTCTACTTGCCTCACATACATATTTGCAAGTGCATTGGACATATCACTAAATTCAAAACATAAAGTACTATCATTTCATCAAACTTTAGAACCTTTGGGTTCTGAAAATGACTTTGTAAAACTGAGTTGTTGGGCCCAGAAAATTTATTTAACAATATAAACTCAACACATATTTATTTTTCTCATTTTTTTTTTGAGACAGGGTGTTACTCTGTCACCCAGTCTGGAGTGCAGTGGCAGGATCTCAGCTCACTGAAACCTGGAGCCTCCATCCCACCAACTCTCACGCCCCACCCTGAGCTCAAGTGATCTTCCCACCTCAGCCTCCCAAGTAGCTGAGACCACAGGTGCACACCACCATGCCTGGCTATGTTTTTGTATTTTTGTTAGAGATTGGGTCTCACCATGTTGCCCAAACTGCCCTTGAATTCCTGAGCTCAAGAGATTTGCCTGCCTCGGCCTTGCCAAGTGCTGGGATTACAAGCTTGAGCCATCACACCTGGTCAACAAATATTTCTTTATTGAATTCTATAAGCAAGGCATTTTTCTAAACTACAGGGTTACAGTGGGGAGCAAAACAAAGATTCTACCCTCATAGATCTGTGCTAATGGGAGGATTAACTAGTCATCGTGTAGCTATTTGGCAGAGCCATCTCAGCAAATTAGGAAAATGTTTCAGGAACTAAATCTGAGCTCTAGTGAGGCTAATGGAGAAAGATTAGCCTTTAGGACAGTTACATGCAACCAACTAGATAGTTATCAAAAAAAATTATGCACTATGAGAATGAGTACATTCTTAATGGCTTATTAGGCAAACATGGTGGCTTCTTTGAAATGTTTACTGTGACTTCAGGATCACCGTTACCTAGTCTTGCACATTTCTCCATTTTTAACTCACAACATTCTCCTCTCCTCTCACCTTCAAATATCCATACACTTCTAGGGGTGCTAAACAATGAGCTGGTTTTCTGCTCTGAAGATCTTCCAGGCCTCTGCTTATTCCTTCACCTCGTGTCTGGACTTGTGGTCATTTTACTTCTCTGAGGCTTCCATACATTATAAGTAGGGAAAGGAAATTCATAAGTTAACATTCAAACTAGTCTCTTTTTTTCCTACCATTAGCTTCTTTCATAAATTCTTAGGTGGAGATAGGATTTTAAAAAAATTTCAGCTCACACCATTGCTATGGAAATATCACTTCATTTTCTTAGAAAGAATTCATGAGCAGATAGGTAAATACATGAACATTAGCCAGCAGGAAGCTTCAAGGACAGTAGAGCGATGAAACGTTTTTCCGATAGTTATGCTTCCTTCCAATAAAAAGTTCCCCAAAAGTATAACAGCAAGGGTCAAATGCTTATATAAATAACTATTTAGAGCTTTTTAATGTAAAATATTGAACCCACATCTGAGGGGTTCATATCCTTTTTAAAAACTGCTAGGGTTTTCAATATACTTCTCTCTCTCATCATTCAACATATTCAAGCCAGACTAGCCTTTGTAAGCCCAAATAAATGTGCTAGTTGCAATTTGCAGCCTTATATTAGAAGGAGTAGTGCTAGCAACAGACCCTCTAAAAAAGCCTGGCAGTGTTTATACAAGTGTAATACTATTTTTCAGCATATTTTGCCTTATCTCCACACTTCTCTTAATTAAAAACATTCTTTCTAGAAAGTCCAACAAGGGAGTAACAAATCCACGAGTTCATTTTCAGCAAAGGATTCCCAAACAAGATGTTGACAGATTTTTATCATTATGATTCCAGAGATTCTAGTCTCATGAAAGTGTTCACGGAGACTGACAGATAGATAGATGTATATAAAAGTAATGAAAAATGGAAGAAACAGATACAACTAGGCTTTTTTATTAGAACGAATGATGGAAAGCACTGACCCCACCTAGCACTCTGCCTTTTGTGAGCTTTTTATTTCACTGTCTTTGACCTGCAATCATAATCTTGATAAGAAATAGTTAATAAAAGAGACTGAGAGGTAACTAAGAAGATGGGTGGCTAGAAATAAATGTTTTCTCAATTATTTATTACCCTTCGGAAATATCTGTCTGAAATGTTGGTCCCATATATCCACTTTAACAGTGCGGAGGAGGGAAGTGGTAGCCGTTATTAATTTTTAAGGCTCGCTGGCAGCTTTCAGTCCAAGAACAAGGCTTAACTTTGCATTTTGAATAATGCAGAAATTTTCATTAGTTAGAATAGAATCAAAATTATAAATGATATATTGCCTGCCAAAAAACTGGCATTACATTTGCAGTTCTCTTTTAGAATAAGCTTTCCAGAAGTGCACTTGGACAAATTGGGAAGCTACCAGTATTGTTTGCTTATTTTATGTATAAGTTTTGGAAAAACAATTCAAAGAAAGTGTCTTCTTGACTGAGGGTTGGTAAAGTCATATCCAAGTGGCAGTTCATTATTGCACCTAAAAGCTAAGTGTTGGCACAAATAGTACTTACTAGTGTATGAGATCATTGGAATTGGTTTCAGACATTACTTTTTGCTCACATCTGCCTTCTGAAGACCCTGGGACAATTTAATTACATCTGCACTTTTGATTCCTAATTCTTTCAATAAAAATATAAAATTACCCTCAATTGAGAACGATCAGACTAAAACATTTGTGACTGCTTTCCACTGTCATCTCTCTTCCAGCAGATTATCATGTTAAGTTAGTCTTGGGCATATATACTCATATATACTTTGTTTTGGGCACCCAAGGCTCGTTTTGACTAGAAGTCAATTTGAATTTATGACAACAAAGTACTACATCCAAATGTCTCTCAGTAATGTAATGTATGGCTCTAATAACAAACACTAGAATTAAACCACTAATAGAATAGTCTCCTAGCAGCCGCTTCAATCCCAGTTTGAAGGGCATTGAAATAGCTGATTCAGAGATTTCTATAGAGAAACTTAAGCTAATTAAGGACATCAAAGTCAATGGAATGACAATATTTGCCAGTGAGCAATACAATTTATATACATTGAAAAGAAGGCCAATAGAAGGTTAAAAAAAAGTATCCATTTAGATGAGTCTTTTATTTTGCATGCCATTTTGCATTTCCCAGCTTTGCTTAAATCACAAGTCTCACAGAAAAGACTTCCATATATTTATTACACTAGATAATAGAAGACTATTGATTAATCTGCCTTTTCTCCCACAGTGCAACTGAGCACTGGTGTCTTTTGAGAGTCTTTGACCAGTTCAGTGTGCAGGAAAAGAAAGAAGACTGTTTTTGATTGTTGTTGCTGTTTGATAACTACTCAAAAGTAGTTATCTACTTTATAAGAGATTCAGGTGGTACTTATCAATTTATTAATTTTTTGAATTTACTCAGCTCAAAGTCCAATAACTTTCAGGTTGAAATTCCAGTTAATATTGTTCACACTCAACCAACTGTTTTTTGGCTGTGCAGCCTGTCTTAGCTGTGGGTTGGAAACATGCTGCTGTCCTTCTGTGTATTAACTTCATCAGGTTGTAGAACTACTAATACAACTCCTAAACATAGAGTTTTTAAAGTTAACCTCAAAGTGAAAGTGTGGTCATTAGAACTGCACTTGTCAAGTGACAGAAACTTTTTGTCTTATCTAGCATTAAAACACACACACACACACACAAAACCCTGAGTAAGCATTAAATACATGATGCAATTTGTCTGCATGTTTTCACTGCCTGATACGTTAAATCTCAGGGTCTGAGATTCAGTCAAATAAATTGAGATAGACCCCATTAGATTCTGGATTCCAATTCAAATATCATGTACCACCCATCTATTTGATGGGAAGCCTTCATCAGACTCCTTTGAGACTGTGTTCTGGAAGGAAGTTTTAATGGCTAGCTACGTTGCTTCATTTTGGTGCAAATTCAAACAGTGACTGCAATGCAGTCTCTGGTTTAGTAAGGTGTGATTTCTTTATCTAAAATAATTTATTTTTTAAAAGTAAATTAAAATTTTCTTTGGTATTACATGAGTCCCTAATAGAGTTGTACCAGGAAGTGCCTTATACATTAGCAGGTGCTCAGTGAAGGCCATTTGTTGACTTATGTTGCTAAAGCTCTATCATATAACTTCAGGTCATAATATTAATATATATTTTTTATTTGGGTGTTCTGCTAAAACATGATTTAGCTTTTAGACATTCCATTCATTTTTTAAAGCACCTCTTGTAATTCTCTTTTGCATCTCACCAGGAAGGTTGTAAATTTTTGTTTTCTTTATTGCATTTTATATAGTTTATATACATATAGATTTTTTGTAATGTAATATATTATGTATTGATATCATTACTGTTACTTAGACTTCAAAATTCTGCCACCAGCATACGTAAAATTGGTAATAGATAAAAACAACCATTGATTGCCTGGTTGGCATAATGGTTAGGTGTCTGATGAAAAGTTGCTAAGATATGATATGACAGCAGTCCTTGGGCTTCTGAGTCTCTGTGAGAGCTCTCACAAATTGAGAGTTTCAATATGTAGTGTCATCTTATTTGTGTGCGGTTCAGTCTGTCAACTTTTGACTATAACTTTAGTATGCTGAGTTCAATAATTGTAGACTCCAAATATAAAAGATTTCATAGCCATGTAATGATTAGTTTTGGAAGCTGTATCTCATTCAAAAGGAACCCACAGGGAGAGAGACAACAGTACTTACATGTGTCCTCTTCTTCCATGGAAATACTGATCACATAACAGGCATACACAAAACCCATCAACTGCAAAAGAGAAAAAATGGGTACTTTAAGAATCGATTCCAAGTTTCCATAACTAAAGAGCCAATATAATCAAATAAAGAATAAAATTTATGAGCAACTTTTAAGAATTTGCAGTAGGAAAAACTCTTTTAAAATGATAGCTGTTGTTTTAAGAGTCTTTTCATTTCTATGTAGCCTTACTAGCTTTCTAAGAAGTACACAGAAATGGGGGAAAACAAATTTTGAGATATTTCACTTAGATTTTGATTTGGGGCTTGCAGTTCTTATATTTTATAGTCAGCAAAGATGAAGAAATCCATTTTAAAGTTCTGATTTTTTTTTCTGATGGTTGAGCATTTTGTACTAGCACTAATTAACTGTAGCTATTTTAATATTTAAAAGCTACAGAAAGAATCAAAACATGTTGGTTATAAATTGAATACCAATCATCTACTTAATTATTTAAAATGCTCTGGGAATGTAAATCATATTTAGATAGTAAATTACTTTGTTAATCATATTGCAAGAAAACACATTAACTTATTGGTGATTTGGTAGTGTTAAAATAGAAGAGATAATTTATACTTTGAATACTAGTAGTTCAAAGAATAAATGCAGGTGTAGAATTTAACCTCTGAATTTATGATGCTAAGAGGACGATTTTTATTCCATGGAGCCAAAGACACTGCAATTCCTAGAGGACAAAATTGTCAATGAATCTAGTCTAGTCTAAAAATACTTACTATAAGCACTTCCATAGGTATGAAAAATAGATACTTGATAGCTGTTATAGTTTCTCTTCTTGCCTTTGTTAACATTCGTTTCCACCCTTTACTCCCATTGTAAAATAACACTGGGAAAAGAAACTTCTTCTGGTAGTCGTAGTGTCAAAAGCTGATGTTTCCAATGCAGAGAACAAGATATCTGGGGCTTTCGACTACCCATGTGAATTAGGACCCTGAGCTTGTAATCCTTCTCTAGAATGTCTAAACAAAGCCCAAGAAGCTCTGCGGGGGTGAGAGGTTAGGGAGAAGATTAGCGTGAGGTCTTAGGAGAAGGGCTTCCAGAGAAATCTGCCAGGGTGATGACGGCTTTACTCACCCAGCGGGCACCTTGTCTCACCTCAAGCCAAGTGAGGGAGTGCTTCAGGAAGCACTTGGGGAGTTTAACATTTCTTACATTTTGGGAAACATGGGGGCTTGGCACCTGACTCACACTTGGAAGAGTCAAAAGGCAAGAGGCTGTGTCTAGAGGGGCTTTTGGTTAGTGTGTGGAGACAGGATTGGGCAGGAGTGGCAGGGCAGGGTGTATGCTTGCCCTTAGCCTAGGGGTAAGGCCTCTGGAGACAGGATTGGGCAGGATTGGCAGGGCAGGATGTATGTGTGCCTTTAGCCTGGGGGTAAGGACTCTGGAGACAGGATTGGGCAGGATTGGCAGGGCAGGGTATATGCATGCTCTTAGCCTGGGGGTAAGTCCTCTAGAAACAGGACTGGGCAGGATTGGCAGGGCAGGATATATATGTGCCCTTAGCCTGGGGGTAAGACCTCTGGAGAGAGTTTCCTGTACTGTTCTGGATTTGGAGCCACCTTAGAGGACTTCCTGGCAGGGATAGGTGACCTCAGAAGAAGGATGATGGTACTTTGGCCATAGAAGGCAAGTAAGGGTGCAAAGTGGCAAGCCAGGGAGGCTGATCATCCAAGAAACAGGTAGGGATCCTATAGGAGAGGCAGGGTGGGATTCTGAAGAACCCCTAAAAGCACCCCACAAGAAGAAGCATCAGCATGTGGGAGACATCACACCCAGAGATTATCTCTGCCAGATTACAATGGAGCCCTTCATGCTAACACCTTATTCCCTACTTTTCTCCCATCATTTCTCATTCTATTTCATCCCTACAATAAAGCAGTGAGAGAAGTGGAGTGAGAAGAGGAGGAAGAGTGCCGCGTTTTTTTCCTCTCTGCAAGTCTGCAAGTTGAAATCAGACCCAAGCTCAGGAGGAGAGTTTTTAAGTGGATGAGGATTTTCAATAACCTGGACTAGATATTTAATATCTCTGAGGGACTAAGACAGCTATAAGGTCTGCTTGAAATATGATCCAAAGGATGAGCTAGAACAGAGCCATAACCTGTACTTGAAGGGGCAGTGAGAGAACAAACAAAATTGCCTTTTGACTGTATTCTACCAACCCATTCAGTAAACCAATTACATAGAGAAGCAAGAAATGGCCCCAATCCCAACACTAATAACTACAATAGATTTCCTTCCAATCTTTCTCTCTTGTAGTTGCTATATATCACTTATACTCTTAGAACTCTAGTACTCCTCAGAAGCTTAATTATTAATGACTACATAAATTTGTATCATTTAAATATACTACAATGTATTAAGGCAATGTTCTATTATTGAAAGTTGTTTTCAAGTTATAAATAATATGAAAAATAGTAATGCTTTTCCTAAAATTTTTGATGATCTGATTCTCAGAGGTAAAATTATTATTGCAGAAGTGCCACTGAATATTTTTATGACTTTTTTTTACACATTATTGGTTTTCAAAAGTTTGTATCATCTATCCTACCACAGCAGTGACTGACAATGCTTGCTTTTCCATATCCATACGATAGTTCCACTTAAAAATGCATGCCAAGAAAATAAACAAAATGACAGCTCTTCAGTTATTTATTTTTGCAATAATTTTCTTTCATCTGACATATTTTCATATTTTATTAGCCATTTATGTTTTTTATTTTGTGAATTATCTCAAAAGTTCTTTGCCCATTTATTAACTTGATATTATTTTCATTAATTTATATGAGGTCTTACGGGGGAAAGCCTTTGCTATATTTGTTGCAAATTTTTGTTTCTTTATGTTAGCTTGTGATAGTGATGGTTTCATAATGTCAGGAGATTTTCTTACTAAACCGTATGTTAGAAGGCATCTGCCAACAAACAGCTTTCTAGTTCTTGGTAGGTTCTCCTTTAGGGGTATGTGTGTATATGTGTATACCTGCAAGCATGCATATTTGTAAATCAAGAACTCTCTTTCATTAGTTTTCTGTTGCTGCTATAAGAGATTGATGCAAACTTAGTGGCTTAGAACAACACAAATCTTACAGTTCTGAAGGTCAGATGTCTGAAATGGGCCTTACAAGGCTAAAATCAAGGTGTCATCAGGGTTGTACTCCTGCAAGATCTAGCAAACTCTGTTTCCTTGCCTTTTTCAGCTTCTAAGGGATGCCTGCATTCCTTAGCTTTTGGTCTTTTCCTCCATCTTAAAGGCCAGCACCATTGGGCTGATTCCATCTTAAGCTGTCATCTCTTTCGTTCGTCCTCTCCTGCCTTGCTGTCCTACTGTTAAGGATGCTGGACACACCTGGATAACTTAGGACAATCCCTCCATGTTAAGGTCACATGATTATCATTCAATTTCATCTGCAATCTTAATTCATTCTCCTTTGCCATGTACAGTGATTTATTCACAGATTCCAGCGATGAAGAAGTGGAAATATTTAGAGAACTGTTATTCTGCCTATCACATCTGCGAACTCATATTTAGACTCACAGCAGCTTCTGCACAATGTAGGCCACAGTGGAGATGGAGAAACGATACTGAGCAAATTACTTAAGTTTTACACAGGAACAGAAAATCAAAAACTACATGTCCTCACTCATAAGTGGGAGTTGAACAATGGGAGCACATGGACACAGGGAGGGGAAAACTACTATCATCAATTTGGTGTTTGTACATGTAGTCCATGTTTTTCCATTCTACCTACAAATATATATCCTAAAAGCAGAACATAATTATTTTATTTATTTATTTAACTTTTATTTTAGGTTTGGGGGTACATGTGAAGGTTTGTTACACAGGCAAACACATGTCATGGGGGTTTGTTTTACAGATTATTTCATCACACAGGTATTAAGCCCAGTACCCAATAGTTAACTTTTCTGCCCCTCTTCTTCCTCCCACCCTCTAGCCTCAAGTAGACCCCTATTGTTTCCTTCTGTGTGTTCATAAATTCTTATCATTTATCTCTCATTCATAACTGCGAACATGTGGTATTTGATTTTCTGTTCCTGCATTAGTTTGCTAAGGAAAATAGCCCCCAGCTCCATCCATTTTCCCACAAAAGACATGATCTCATTATTTTTATAGCTTCAAAGTATTCCATGGTGTATAGGTACCACATTTTAAAAAATCCAGTCTATAATTGATGGGCATTTGTGTTGATTCCATGTTTTTGCTATTGCGAATAGTGCAGCAGTGAACACAGGCATGCATGTCTCTTTATAATAGAGTGATTTATATTCTTTTGGTTATGTACCCAGCAATAGGATTGCTGGGTTGCACGGGAGTTCTGCTTTTAGCTCTTTGAGAAACTGCCACACTGATTTCTACAATGGTTGACCTAATTTACACTCCCATCAAAAGTGTATAAGCAGAACATACTTATTTTAAATAGCACATTTAAAACGGTTTTCTTGACAATTTCAAATTCTGGGGGTATTGTCTTTTCACTTTGATTCGATCATTGCTGTTTCTATTTTGCACTGGACCTGACAGGGAGCTTGTACTAAGAGGAGGACACACGTCAACTCTGCTATTAAAAAAATTCACACATTGTCCATAATTAGTTTTATCTTTAATCCATGGATTCTTGCAAGAAATTGTCTATGCCACTTGAAATTTTGTGAACATTAGTTTTCTTAAAAACAGATAATATAATCTGTGGATCTACTGAACTCTGCACAAAGATTGTAATTCATCTCAATATACCCAACATGAAAGTCACTGCTAACTGCATCATACTATGGAGGTTTGCTCCCCAACAGGCTACTGCTTATTGGATAGTAAGCTCATAGTTGCTTGATAGTTTTTGTATTCCAATGATCATTCCTCCATCACAAACTCAGGTAAGTTAAATCTCACAAATCATTATCTTTTTCATCTATATAGGTGAGAGGTAAGCAAAGATATATCAAAATGTTTTGATTGAGTACTATGGGACTTTTCTAGTGTAAAGCTAAAGTCTTCATGATAGTTCAATGCCACAATAAATAGTATTTTGTAATGTTCTAATACATTGCCCCCCCTTAAAAAATATAATACTTCTACCCATACCTTTATATTTACTTAAAGTAAGGTGAATTATTATTTTGTCTTTTTTGATGTTTTTAATATAAAAATGATGCCTAAAGTATATGTTAGCATATTGTTAGCCTCTTTGACAGGAAATATGTATTTTGGTGTTTTCTAATATTGGCTCATTCAATTTGTCAGGCTAGGGGCCATCAGCATTTATTGGTTGGTCCATCAGCATTTACTGGTTGATCCATTGGTGTTTACTGGAAGAAAGGCCAGAGGATTGATGAGAAGGTCTCTTGAGAACAAATTCAGTCATGCTGATACACTGTTTTCACATATCAATATGCAGAGTTAATTTGATAGAGTTGAGCCTGGAAATCCAACAGGACACCAATTTCCCTTGAAAAAAAAATCCTATCCTGATCAAAGAATCTTGACCTGAAAATAAGTCTATGCCACCCTATACTAGATTATATTTCCACTGTTGTAAGAGGCCTGGAAAGTATTAACTGTTATTAGTTGAAGCACATATTATTTTGTTACATATTCATACATTTAAGAATAAAAATCTAGGTACCCTCTAAGAAATATTTATAATATAAAATATAATTATATTTTTTTGCAGGAAATTTTTATGCGATTCTAATGCACGTTTTCTTCTAGGCTAAAAAGAAAGATGTTGACCAGATGACTAATACTGAAAAATAAATGCAAGCTTTGCAGTCTTGATTTTATCATTAAAGTAAGTACAGTTGAAATTCAAAGACAGGTTTGGGAGTAGGATGAGGCATTGATCAAGGTAGAAGGAATGCATGAGAAGATGATTATAGATGAACTTTTATGAAGACAAGAGAGAGTAAGCTCTTTGGATTATTTTTTCAGAAATATGTGTTTACTTATGTTCTATATAACTTATACTTCTTTCTTATAGTTTTAAGACCATGGATTATTCTAAAAACATTGGTTTAGGGAGGGATAACATGGGGAGAACTGTCAGATATAGGTTATGGGGAGGAAGGCAGCAAACCACATTGCCATGCATGTACCTATACAACAATGTTGCATGTTCTTCACATGTACCTCCAAACCTAAAACACAATAAAATATATATTTAAAAAAGAAAGAAAGTAGTCCAACACACATACACACACACAAAATATTGGTTTAACTGCATTTTCTGAAAAGATTCATTGTCTATGTGCTCAAGAGTACTGGTCAATATATTTATTTTTCCTTTTCCAAATAACTAGTCTTTTGATGGGCAGAAGTAAAGTCAGTTTCTTAATATGGCAGCATGTTATGTCTCCCTATCCAGTGAATATCTTTTTACTGATAAATGTGGGCATGCGCAGTTTTAAAAGAAAAGAGCAATATATAGCAAGAAAAACATTTGTCAGATCTAACTATTCACTAATGGACCTTAATATTGTCTTGATAGATGACATAAAAGTTTTTTTGGCCAGGCAATTGAGATAGACAGTACCATTAGCTGAAAACAATGAGACAATGACATGCCATGCTAGAAATATTAAATCATTCTCCAAGTCCTCAAACAGAATTTGCCAACCATAACGTCAATATTATTACAAATGAATTAATTAAAATATTTCCTTTTACTTTTGCTTTATTGATGGACATATGCATAAAATATTTACTCCAAAAATTGCTTTAGCTATTGTGATTAACCAAACTGTTGCTTAATTAATAATGTTACCCTCATGAGAAACTGTCTAGACATCATGTTAATCAGCAATTTGTAGATGGCTGACTATGGTGTAGTTCTTGATTTCCCAGAATTTGGATTTAAATAGTCCTTGTGGCTTTCTGCTTGTCTACAAGAAATGGAAAATGCATTCTTGGCAATGAACACACACACAAAGTAAATAACATCAGCATAACAATCTTGATTATCTCTGCTTTTAATAAAGTTTTGAAAAGAGTCATTCATTTTAAAGACACCCTTCTGCCTCTCTCACTAATGGAATCCATTTCTGTAGTTTTAGAATTTAAAATGATTTTTTCTCTATATTGTAAATTCTGACAGCATACATTCCATCTTCTTTAAATATAGTTAATGAATGCAAATGACATAAAACTACGTTCTAACTCCAATTTTTGTGTAAGAGATTGATTAGTTTTTGGAAATAGGATTTGTATGTGGGGTTGGTTTGTTTTGATCTGTAGGCGTTGTATAAGAATCAACTAGATTAGATTTCACTCCTGTAGACACTAGGAGGATAACCATTGGCTGTGTGTCCTGCTAGTTGTGAATCTTATTAAGAATGAACTAAAAAATTGAGTTACACCTGAAATCCTGTGTCTTTGGCGGCCACTTTTAGGTGAAATAGATGGAGGAAACAAGCTCATCCGGGGAACTCAGAGAAGAGAGGCATTCGATGAGAGGATTGCTGAACTTGAAGAAAGCCTGTGGGATCCTTGAACAACATAACTCCCCAGTTACTCTCCTAAGTTTTCCCACATTCACACTAACACTGAAGCCTTAAAGCTTAAGAGAATCCTTAAGGAATGATAGAAGTTTCTCTGTATCATAGTCAATATTTAATACATGGTGTATTAGTCTGTTCTCTTGCTATTCACCCTGTTCTCACATCTCTGCATGCACAAACACTTTCATTCTTTAAGCCCAGTTGTAAATGTCACTTTCTTTGATTTCTTTAGTTGATCCATCTCTAGACTGAATAGTCTCTACACTTTGTTCTTGTATCTGTAATGGTAGCTTCAAGACACTGCTTTGTATCACAGCACTGTGTCCATTTGTTATCTTCTAAGCAGGTTCTGGATGGCTGGAACTACCCTCTGAGAGACCTGATGCAAAGGTCATGTCCTCTGAGAGTCCTGCCCTAGTTCCATTAGGGAGAGGATCTACTTCTTCCTCTACTTTGACACATCATTATACTCCTCAAATAAGGCACATTTTGCATGGTGATTGTACTTATTTACATGTTTGTCTCTACTATGAAGCTCTTTTAGGATGACAGCTTTTTCTCAATTCAACTTTACATTTCTAACACTTAGCACTTTGCCTGCTAAGAAGAATGTGTTCATCAAATACTTCTGAATGAATAAATGAGAAGAATTGCATTGCAAAGTGAAGTAAAAGAGAGAAACAAGGTTGTCTGAAATACAGTGGATGAATTTCACAACTCCAGCATGGTAGCAATGCTGAAGTTCCCTCACGTGTCACCGTGTTGCCTAGTCACTGTAAAATGCCAGCTCTGCTCATGTGCATCAGAGGTATTGCCGTGATTCAGTAAGTTACCCAGATTTTTGCTGCTTTGCTTTGATATTGCGTGGATCATGCACTAAACATGAGAACAAGCCAATGATTATATAATACCATCTTTAACAAATGAATGAAACCTAAACATGTGGAGAGAAAAAGGATATTAGAGTCTTTTCACTTATGAGTTAACTTTGGTTGATTTTATATGAAACCAAACATATGAAGAATATTAAAAATAGTTATGGATATTTCAGAATACATGCTACTTTTTTTCACTGGGGAGAGAGAAATAATATGACAGGATAAGACCTTTCCAGCCACTCTGTTGAACTGATACAGTGGTTTTCATCAGACAGGTAGTGTTCCAAGCCTCATAGCAAGCCTGAATTCACCATACCCTCTTGTCCTAAGTCAGGATGATAGACAACGAAATGTCCAGATGTGTAACATGTGGCTACTAATTTGGGAAACTTCCAAGCCCACCTTCGAGTGGGTTGGGGCCTCAGCTTTGTCCTAGGGTTCACCCTCAGTTTTGGGTTGAACAGTGATATGGTTTGTTTCTGTGTCCCCACCCAAGTCTCACCTTGAATTGTAATAATCCCCATGTGTCAAGGATGGGACCAGGTGGAGATTATTAAATCATGAGGGCTGTTTCCCCACATGATAGTGAGTTCTCACGAGATCTGATCATTTTATAAGGGGGTTCCCCCTTCTCTCAGCACTCATTCTCACTCCTGCTACCCTGTGGAGAGGTGTCTTCTGCCATGATTGTAAGTTTCCTGAGGCCTTCCCAGCCACGCTGAACTGTGAGTCAATTAAACCTCTTTCCTTTGTAAATTACCCAGTTTAGGGTATTTCTTCATGGGAGCATGAGAACAGATTAATACAGACAGCATGTTTATCCTTCCTTATTCTAGAGGGCTTATCAAAAAACTCTGAGACTGAAGAAGAGGCAGCAGGTGGACAGTTTCATCTCACCATGATTCGTGGCCACATTTCTTTTTCTGTGGCTCCCGAGAGGGCCTTTTTGTGCAACTGTCACCAGGCCCATCTGTGCTCTCTCATGTGCCTAGCAGAACAGAAGTCTAGGCTCTTAGGATCCTCAAGGGAAGAAGTCTGGAAGAACTGGCCTCTTATTTATTTGGATCACTCTGGGGAGAGTGTGACTCCCAGTAATACCTAATATGTTTGTTTTTAATCAAGCTTCTCTTACTGTTCCTTCAGGAATCCAGAATTAGAGCTGCGTCTTTGATGGCAGTGTCCTATGCCAAGTGAAGCCTGAAATTATGTGAAGACATTTGGTTCACTCTCCTAAGAGTCCCACTGGCACCCTGGACTCCAAATGAATCAATGAATATGGAAATAAGTTGTTTTCTCCACGATGACCATAAAAATGCACAACAGCAACAGCATCGCATTTATTCAAGCTTTGGGGATTTATTGCCCTTATGTGTATGGGAAACACTTGTGGAGACAGCTTCAAAATGGAAAATGAATGATTTGCTGGCCTCTAGCAAGGAAGATAAGACTTTCAAAGACATAATTCTGTGATGCAGACACTCTGCACACATCAGCTCAGCACTATCATGGAGGACACCAATGTTACCTTGACTCACAAAGAACCTTGTTCTCAGATAATGCATTTCTGGTGGCAAGCCCTTAAGGAATAAGAACATTGTCCAAGATTTTTTTTTTTATGAAAGTGCCTGTTTAAGTAGATTATTTCATTTAGGATTTTTCTAAGTGTCGCTTGCCAAATTCAATAATTCTTCAATGGTATTATGGGAGTAGTTTAATAGGGTCATTATATCTGAGTGTTATAAGGTCATTTGAAGAAAAATATTTCTATCATGGAAAAATTTCACCTAATCTTTACCCATTTACAACCCAAAATGTAAACTAAAATAGAATTCATAAATGTGTCAGACTATGAGTATATTTTGAGGAGAGAGAGTTGTTTCTGTGGTGTCAGATTGTGACAGGTAAGGTCTTGGGTTGAGTTGAGTATACATTTCTTTGTGGCTATGGGGAATAACAAATTATCCAGGTTACAATAAACTTTGTCTCTGCCATGCCTGACTATTTAAATGCAGTCAGACCCAAGAAATTGGATTAAAAGTTGAACTCGGGCAGGAGCCCTTAGCCTGTGTCTATTCAGGCTGACCTCAGACTTGCTTATTCAAACTCTGACCATATTCTCTTCTTGAGCTATTGACTTCAACCTCTAGGTACTCAAAATCCTTGTTCTTATGACTCATTTTGAATCTGGTTTCTGGCTTACTACAGCATTTGGACTCTTTTTGTGCCCCTGCTATTTTGGGGCACCCTTTGCATTTCAGGAAACATTTTTGCCAGTGGATCCTCAGATACAGATTTCCATATAACCCAGAAATAGGTGTTTATCTCCAGGTTGAATGCATTGGGAGTTGAGGTCCCCAGAGCAGCCACTGGGAGGCAGTGGATGGAAGAGCAGCCTATGCTTAGGCAGTCAGGCACCACCCCCCGGGCATACAGACTGGCATGGCCACCCCATGCCTGTCTGTTTCTCACTGAGCAGCTGACATAGCCAGTAAGGAGCTACTGAGGGTATGTTTTTAAAAATGGCAATGTCTGGAACTCTTTGTGTTGCAGATGCTGCTCCTGCCATCCAGTGAGTCATGGTAAACTCAGTAGCCTGTTCAGCCCCTTGATGCAGATAAAGTCACATGTAGAAATATAGAGTTTATAGTTCTCAGGAGAATCTAAGAGAAAGACAGGCATTCCTTTATCCATATGTGTCTGTGGAAGTTGAGAGGAGATGTTTTGTAATAGGGAAACCTGCTTTTCTAGAATTAAATGATGTTTCATGGCTTTCCGAACTTGCAGGACATATGTAAAAGTCCTACCTAGTGAAATGTGGCAGATGCTGTGATCTACGTGGCTGAATCAGCAGTTGGAGTCCATGACACCTAAATCTACTGCCTTGCACAGTAGTCAAAATTAGATGGATGATGCCATAGGCCCAGCTCTAAGGCGGCCTCCGGGTGTTGTGTGTGAGAAACTGGCCTCAACTGGCTTCAGCTTTCTCTCTCTCTCTCTCTCTCTCTCTGTCTTTTTTCTTAAGATAGTGGGTCTTGCTATGTTTTCCAGGCTAAACTTGAACTCCTGAACTCAAGTGATCCTCCTGCCTCAGCTTCCTAAGTGGTAAGTAGCTAAGACTGGAGGCCCACACCACTGCTCCTGGCTCAGTACCATCTTTTGTAACTTAATGAGCATCGAGTGAAGCCCGTTGTGTAGCCCAGGACCTGCCCATCCTCCATCATTGCTGCAACCGATCACATACTCTGCATTCCAGGATCAAGGGTTGGAGAGGATCCCATGTCATTGACTATTGGGCCACCCCTGTGGTCTCGGGAAAATGGACACTGAGTACCACCACATTTCCTGTATTGTGCTCCTACATCCTCCTTGGATCTGAGATTCTGTGTCTCTTCTCTCCTGACCGCTGGAAATACTTCACCTCTGTTCTCAGGACCAGTACTGTTCTTGGGTGGCAGGGATTCAAGGGGTTCAATCTGATGCTTGGGGAATCAACAGGAAGTCACTCTTGCCAACAGTGTTGCTCTGATGTACCCAGGTCTCAGGATGTGTTTCAGCCATGTTCCTGGGATCCAACACTCACCTAACAGTTGATGGTTATGGTGGTCAAGAGTCCAGCTTTGCGGTCAGAGAGATCTTAGTTAAAATTTTGCCTTTGCCACTACTATTAGAGTGAGCCTTGGGTAAGGTAGTCAACCTCACTGAGCCTCTGTTTCTAATCTGTAAAATAGGTATAATCATACTACTTCATCAATTATCATGAGAATTATCAAGATAATGGATATCTAGTGCTTAGCACAGGATTTAGTTGGATGCTATTCTGAACACTATATGTCCATTAATGAAACATTATTTCATTCTTTTCTATGGCTGGGTAGTATTTCCTGGTGTGTATATGCCCAATTTTCTTTATCCACTCTTCAGTTGATGGGCACTTAGGTTAGTTCATATCTTTGCAATTGTGAATTATGCTGTGATAAAAATATGCATGCTCTTGTCTTTTGGATATAATGATTTCTTTTCCTTGGATTCCCATTTTCCAATTGCCCAAACTAAGAGTTTTGAAATGTCTTTGGAACAGTTCTAGAACTATATTAATGTGATATTTCCCTTCAAATACTTGCATCTGGTTTTGGTCCAGCAGATTAATTATTATTGGAATGCAATTGATTGCTAAATGCTTTGATGAAATTCAGGTGCACTTGAATTTACATATTCAGGTGCATGTGTCTTAGCTTGTTTTGTATTTTGTGTTGCTATAACAGAATACCTGAGACTAGGTAGCTTATAAAGAAAATATATTAATTTGCCTCACAATTCTGATAGCTGAAGTGTTCAAAATTGGGCATCTGCATTTGGTGGGAGCCTTAGGCTATGTCAACTTGTGGCAGAAAGCAGAAGAGAAGCTGGGTGTGCAAATAGATCGCATGGAGGGAGAGGAAGTAAGAGAATGAAACCAAGGAAGCCAGACTTTACCAACCCCTCCTGTCAGGAACTAATTCATTACCATCAGAGTGAGAAGTCACTGACTCCTAAAGGAGAGCACTAGTCTATTAACAAGGGATCTGCTCCAACTGACTCAAACACCTTCCATTAGGACTCACCTCCTGGGATTACCATGTTGAGGAACAAATTTCAACATGAGTTTTGTCAGGGACAGACCAAACCATAACACCTTGGATTATAGCATACTTGAATCCCAGCATAGTCGAGTAACTATGTCTAAAAGTGAAGTGACGTTAACTCATTAGGGCTTACTCTTGGAGTGTCTGTGTTGACTTTTAGGGGTTCTAACATGTTTGTTACTTAGAGTACTTAATATGTTTAATGATCTGTTCCATTCTGGGGTGGGGAAGGGATGTTGTAGAGTTTTCTGCTCTATTATCTTTGGAATTCACCTTTTAGGAAAAAACAAGAAAACTACCCTGGGAGCAATCTTGTTTGGCTGCTGTTGATGAAAGCCAGTTGTGTGATTTCTGAAAGACAGGGATGAGTTCTGGGTTGTACGAGCCACACTCAAGCTGTTACGATGTAAATATTTCAAGTACGATGTGCTACCAGTGCTGGTGAGTGAGGCTGAGCTATGTGTGCTCACAGGAGCAGCTGTGTTTCCATGGTGACAGAGCTGGCTCTTAGCAGCCTTGGTTATCCCAGAGCCAGCCCCTTTGGGGAAGACATCGCCAGCCCAACTGCCAGCATCCATCAGGTGAAGCATGCTCATATTTAAGCAAATTCCAGAAAGGTATTCTGGAAGGAATTTTGGAGGTTGGAATGTTATTATTCATTTGGGCTGAAAGAAAATAGTTTAAAAACCAGTGACATTTCTAGGTGTTTTAAAGATCTAACTTATAGTTTTGTTAAAAAAAAAACTCCTTGCAGACATACTGTATCCCACAAAAATCCTAAAATAAAAAATAAATTTTTTGTAGCTGTGAGTAAAAATAAATGGCACTTCTGCTTCTATTTCAGGTGTTTAAAAATGCAAATTATTGCCCAGCTACTCAGGAGGCTGAGGCAGGAGGATTACTTGAGTCCAGGAGTTAGAGGCTGCAGTGAGCTATGATTATGGCACTTATGCACTTCAGTCTGGGTGACAGAGCAAGAGCCCATCTCTAAAATAAATAAATAAGCTAATAGTTTTCTGTTTCAGTTCTGCTTTATTACTTATCAGACTGAAACTGTTCTGCTTCATGGACCAAGCTAGGAAGAAGACATTAGGGTTGGTTCAGTGATAATTAGAACTTGGCCTCCCTGCTGTGTCATGAAAGTTGAAACTATATGGGAATAAGCATTAGTGCCATGTAAACTCAGTGGAGAGAATGGTGTTCAATGAGCTTTAAAGACCTTAAAATGGCATTTGAGATTGCCCAAGGCTATCTCTCTCAGAGTCACAGTTCCTACCAAGTCTGGTAGTTTTCTACTTTTCTGTATGTTGGGAGCTGACCTGACAGAATGCTCTTATTCATTATAGAGAATTATAGAGAATACCTGAATGGGCATGTCTTACACTACTGTCACTCTGGTAATGATCTGATGCTTACAGACAGATTATATCTTTTTATATTATGACACATATTTACATTTCATTAGAAAAAGAGAGTCACGTTACGTTGGTAGCTATATTTTAAGGTATTTGCCTGGTACTTAATTCTAAGTCTGTGATAATGTAACTGTCACAACATCTTTGTGAGGTGAGTAGAGTTGGCCTTCTGTGTCATGGGTTCCACATCCATGGATTCAACAACCAATGTAGGTAGGCCTATGATAGTTGTTTCTGTACTGATCATGTACAGATTTTTTTTCTTGTCATTATTCCCAAAACAATACAAAAAATGGTATGTAGTAACCACTTACATATCATTTACATTGTATTAGGTACTATATGGGGTGATTTGAAGTATGTGGGAGGATATGTGTAGGGTATATGCAAATACCTCCTATTTTAAATAAGGAACTTGAGCATTCATGAATTTTGGTATCCTTGAGGAGTCCTGGAACCAATCTTCCACGGATACTGGGGAACAACTGTATTATGTCTCTTTTGTGGATGAGTACCTCAAGGATCAGAATAGCTTGTTTTAGATCTTGTAGCTAGTCAATAGTGAAATCAAGAATCAAATAGAAATCTTTAGTCTCCAAAGTCCTTTGCCTTTAACACAGTTCAAGCTAGCTCCACATTCACCAGGAAAGATCCAAGAAGTTGAAGTTTATTATGTTAGAGATTCCCCATGACGGAGGGTGGCTTCATGCTGCCCTCTTCACAGCCCCCAGGGGCTCATTCATGCCTTCCCATTAATGACCACACCAAGCCCCAACCCTGAATCAAGCCAGTTTCTGCCATCTTTGCCCAGCTCTTGCTTCACCAAGTAGAGCAGAGCCACAATGCTCAGGCTCTTCAAATGAAAACCAGCTAATTTTGACTTCTTCATCTTCAACTTTGGCCTTCCTCTCTGTTCTCAAGTTCACCCTCAGCCTCCACCTAGACTGTGCTGTCAGCCTTGTTTCCAGCACTTGGCAAATCCTGTCTTCATCTCTAGGCATGGTCTCAGGGACTCCTCTAGATAGTGTCAAGTCCTGAAGGCCACTACATTACTTTAAACCCGTCTTGGCAAATCAGTTTATTTTATTCATTCGTGGTTTCCCATCTCTTTAAATGAAAAACAAACAAACAAAAAAACAAAGCTAACAGATTTGTTTCCATAAGCTTTTCCTACAATACAAATCTTTGATGCTATGAAAGTCCTAAATGTAATACAAAATATTATCTGTTCTTTTACTTTATTGAGTGTAAGACTATATAGGTGAACCAATCTGCAGACACACCTGATTGTATTTTGTATCTACATTTATTCCTTCATTCCTTCTTGGTGTATCTGAGGAGAAATATTCCCTCTTTAAGACAATATCTGCAGTGCTGCTTCATTATTTTCACTCTCAAAGATTTTTCTGTTGCTGTCTTGAGTTTGTCTTCAATATGTTCTTTGCACAGACTCTTTTCCTTCTGCCTTCAAAAATGTGTAGTTTTCCCTTATCTTACAAAAATGTCATTTGATTCTCTTACATCTTATAGCTTTTCCCTTCTACCCATAAATGTCTGAAATGAATATTATCAGCTGCCTCTTCTCCTCTGCTTTTCATTCCTTGCTTAATTCATTACAATCTGCCTTCTGGCCCTACTTTTCTGCCGAGATTGCTCTCTTAAAGGTTAACAGTTTACATTTTGTCAAATCTAATGGCCTTTTTATCCATCCAAATTCACAAAGTGTTGACATTAGAACCCAACTAGACTGCAATTATTAGGTTCTGCTAAGCTTGCCTATCTCCATCCCAGCTAGAGCTACTTAACCGACCTCTGCATTTCAGCCTGGCCCCAGCACCTAGAAGCAGTTCTTGCTGTACTAACAGTGGACTTAAAAAAATGGTGGGACAAAGAACAAGTTATGCCTTAACGCCTCATGATCTTTGGGGCATTAGGCTGATTTCACCCTTGGGTAAAAGAGAAACATCAGAGACACTTTAAGCTTGGAATAAACTTAGGGTAGAAAAAAATCTGCCTGAGATCTGGGAGACAGGACTGATGCCAAAAAACCTTCAGAGGGTATAAAACTCAGTCCCTATCCTGGTTATGGTTAACAGCAAAGTGCTATGGACTGAATGCTTCTGTTCCCGAAGAATGTACATGTTGAAACTCTAATCCTTAAGGTGATGGTATTAGGAAGGGAGGCTTTTGGGGGTAGAGCCCCCGTGATGAGATCAGTGCCCCAATAAGAAGAGGCATAGCATTTCACAGGTTTAAAGAAAATATTGGTTGGCTGCTTGTTTGTTATTTTCATCCCTTATTCTTTCCTGTCTCCATTGTTAAGCACAATTATTGGCAAAAAAGAGGTTTTTAATACCCATTTTTAGACTGTATTCTAGCCTGGGCAATAGAACAAGAATCCTGTTTTCTCTCCCTCCTTCTCTTCCTCTTTCTTTCTCTCTTACATTCTTTTTTTATTTCTTTCTCTCTTATATTCTTTTTTTTATTTCTTTCACTCTTTCTTTCCTCTCTTTTTCTTTCTTTCAAACATTTTAATAAATAAATAAAAGAAATGTATTTGGCTCATGGTTCTGCAGGCCTTAGAAGGAGTATGCTACTGTACTTTATGTGCTCAGCTTCATGGTGAGCTTTCCTTCAAGGCAGAAGGCAAGGGGAGCTAGTGTGACATGTGGCAAGGAGGAGGGTGCCATACATTTTTAAACAATTAGCTCATATGTGAACTAATAGAATAATACTCATTCATTACCTTGGGGAGGGCAATAAGCCCCCATGACCCAAACACCTCCCACCAGGCACCACCTGAACACATTTCAACATGAGATTTGAGGGGACAAATGTCCAAACTACTATTTCCTATTTTCTAGCTTTGCATGGAAAAACGCCTGCATTGAATGCATGTACAAATGTGTGATTGACTTCTGAAAATGCAGAATGGGAACTCAGATGCACCCTCAGATGAAATGATATACAATTGGAAAGATAGGTAGCAAATAAAATTGTAGGAGTGAAATTATACTGGGAGAAGGAATAAAGAAGAAAGCTTAGGATGAAGGGTAAAATTTGAGGAAACTGCAATGTTAAAAAAAATGAAACAAGAAGGAAATAAAATACAGGAGGAGAGCCAGAGGAGCAACTTGGATGCCATAGAAGCCATGGAAGCCAGTGGAGATGACGAGGTTAAGGTCCAAGACTGGAGATTATTGAAGGAAAATGGCAGTTAGGAGGCAGGACTAGCTTTCAGCCCCCACTTGGACAGAACAGTGTGTGGAGATCCACATTGTGAACTTATAGACACACATATGTGCCTAATATATGTATATATAACTACATCTTTACATACATATATATATATACACACACACACATATATATACAGAGACACGTATATGTACACACACACACACAGAGAGCTCTATCTATCTACAGACTTGTATGCTACAGACTCCATGGTACAGCTGAGGAACTCTGAAGGCAAAAGACATAATCTCTTGGGAGCTGTATGGCCCCACCCCGTGCCTGATCCTCTCCATACTATTGTAGCTGATGCACTCTTGAAAGCGCCACCTCCTGGCTGAAGGCCAAGCAGCGCAAAACCAGCACACTAAAAAATACTATCAAGGACCCTCAAAGAGTGTACTTCACTCCCGTTACCTGCAGCAGATCAGGTGCTGGTATCCATGGTTGAGAGACGTGAAGACACATCACAACACAAGACTTCTTGCAGACACTCTCCAGTGCCAACCCAGAGCCCGGCATTTTCGCTGGGTGCCTAGATCCAAAAGAGAAGTAACAACCAATGCAGTTTGGCTCTCTGGAAGCCCCATTCCTAGGGCATAAAGGAGAGAACTACTCAAGGGAGCACCCTGTGGGACAAAAGAATCTAATTAGCATCCCTTGCATCCAAGATCTCCCTCTGACACAGTCTACCCAAATGAGAAGGAACCAGAAAAGCAATTCTGGTAATATGACAAAATAAATTTCTTTAACACCCCCAAAAGATCACTCTAGCTCACCAGCAGTGGATCCAAACCAAGATGAAATCTCTTAATTTCCAGAAAAATAATTCTGAAAATTGACTATTAAGCAGTTCAAAGAGGCATCAGAGAAAGGCAAAGAACAACTTAAAGAAATTAAAAAAAAAAAAAGATACAGGATATGAATGGAAAAACTTCCAGTGAAATAAATAGCATACATCAAAAACAATCAAAACTTCTGGAAATGAATAGAGAATTGCAAAATGCACTGAAAATTCTCAGCAATAGAATCAAACAAGTAGAAGAAAGATCTTCAGAACTCAAAGACAGGCTTTTGAATTAACTCAATTCAACAAAGAATTAAAAAACAATGAACAAAGTCTCCAAAATGTTTGTAATTATGTTAAATGACCAAACCTAAGAATAACTGGTGTTCCCAAGGAAGATGAGAAATTTAAATGTCTGGAAAGTGTATTTGAGAGAATAATCAAGGAAAACTTCCCCAGCCTTGCTTTAGATCTAGACATCCAAATACAAGAAGCTCAAAGAACATGCAGGAAATTCACTGGGAAAAGATCACCATGTAGGCACATAGTCATCAGGTTATATAAAATCAAGACGAAGGAAAGAATCTTACCAGGTCACCTATAGAGGAAAACCTATCAGATTAACAGATTTGTCAGCAGAAACCTTACAAGCTAGAAGCGATTGCGGTCCTATCTTTAGACTCCTTAAACTAAACAATTATCAGCCAAGAATTTTGTATCCAGTGAAACTAAGCTTTAAAATTAAGGAAAGATAGTCTTTTTCAGACAAACAAATGCTGAGAGAATTTGCCACTACCAAGCCAGCACTACAAGAGCTGCAAAGACGAGCTCTAAATCCTGCAAAAAATCCTCAAAATGTTGCAGGATTTTTTGCTCCTTAGTTCAGCTAAAATTCATGTTCTAGTCACAAGACCAGGAAAAATTGGGCACATAGACACATGGAAAGGTGAGGAGAGTATAATTCATTAAAAGAAAACTCTCAGTGGAAAAAAAAAAAAAAAAAAAAAAACAGAAGGCGGCGATGAGGAAGAATAGGAGCTCCTGCCAATAGGCTCCCACCTCACATATTGAATACCAGGCCACCACACAGGACCTGAAGAAGCCAGGATCCCCTCCCATGCACAAAGCACAAATTCCCTGTGACTCTGCTCCATTCTCCCCACGCCTAGGCAGGTCCTTAGTCTGAGCCACTCCATATTGATTTATTTCCCTTACTCCATATGTGTTAAGGGATGGAATTTTTCAGTGTGGCATTGTTTAGGTAAACCCCCTGTGCATAGTGACCTGGGTAGTATTTGGCTGTCTCCTGCCTCTATTAAAAATATACCAAAATAGAATCTCCTTAAAATATAAGTCTCCCTGGTGTATATGTGCCATATTTTCTTTATCCAATCTATCGTTGATGGTACGCAGCCATAAAAAATGATGAATTTGCGTCCTTCATAGGGGCATGGATGAATCTGGAAACCATCATTCTCAGCAAACTGACACAAGAACAGAAAACCAAACACCACATGTTATCACTCATAGGCGGGTGTTGAACAGTTAGAACACGTGGACACAGGGAGGGGAGCATCACACACTGTGGTCAGTTGGCGGGGGCTAGGGGAGGAATAGCAGGGGGTGGGGAGGAATAATGAGGGGAGAAATACCAGATATAGGTGATGAGGGAATGAAGGCAGCAAACCACCTTGCCATGTATGTACCCATGCAACAATTCTACATGATCTGCACAAGTACCCCAGAACCTAAAGTACAATTAAGGAAAAAAAAGTCTCACAGGAACTATAAAACAGCAAAACAATGAAAAAACCAAGGTATTCAGGCAACAAACAGCACGATGAATAGAATAGTACCTCACATCTCAATACTAACATTGAATGTAAATGGAATAAATACTCCACTTAAAAGATATGGAATGGCATAATGGATAAGAATTCATCAACCAAGTATCTACCATCTTCAAGAAACTCAACTGATACATAAGGACTCACATAAACTTAAGGTAAAAGAGTGGAAAAAGATATTCCATAGAAATGGACACCAAAAGTGAGCAGAATTAGCTATTCTTATATTAGACAAAAAACTTTAAAGCAATGGCAGTGTTAAAAAAGACAGAGAGATATTATATCATGATATAAGAACTAGTCAAATAGGAAAATATCACAATCTTAAATATATATGTACCTAACACTAGTGCTCCCATATTTATAAAATAGTTACTACTAGACCTAAGACATGAGATAGATAGCAACACAATAATAGCAGGGACTTCAATATTCCACTGACAGCACTAGACAGGCCATCAAGAAAGAAAATCAACAAAGAAACAATGGGTTTAAACTATACCATAGAATAAATTGACCTAACAGATATTTGCAGAACAATCTACTCAACAACTGCAGAATATACATTCTATTAATCAGCACATGAAACATTCTCTAAGACAAATAATATCATAGGCCATAAAACAAGTCTCAATAAATTTAAGAAAAACAAATTATAGCACGTCCTCTCAGGCCATAGTGGAATAAAACTCGAAATCGACTTTAAAAGGAACCCAAAAAATGATGCAATTACATGGAAATTAAATAACTTGTTCCTGAGTGATCATTGGGCCAACAATGAATTCAAGATGTAAATTACAAAATTCTTTGAACTGAATGATAATGATGACACAACCTATCCAAACCTCTGGAATACAGCAAAGGCACCACTAAGAAGAAAGTTCATTGCATTAAATGACTACATCAAAAAGTCTAAAGGGGCCCAAACAATCTAAGGTCATATCTCAAGGAACTAGCGAAAGAACAAACCAAACCCCAACCCAGCAGAATAAAGAAATAACCAAGATCAGAGCACAACTAAATAAAATTGAAAAAAAAATACAAAAGATAAAACAAAAAGCTGGTTCTTTGAAAAGATAAATAAAATTGACAGACTATTAGCAAGATTAACCAAGGAAAGAAGAAAGAAGACCCAAATAAGCTCAATTAGAAATAAAACGAGATATTACAACAAATACCATGGAAATACAAAAGATCATTCAAGGCTGCTCTGCATACCTTTATGTACATAAACTAGAAAACCTAGAGGAGATGAATAAATTCCTGGAAATATACAACCCTCCCAGATTAAACCAGGAAGAAATAGAAACTGAACAGACCAATAACAAGCAGCAAGATTGCAAAGGTAATTTAAAAGTTACCAACAACAACAACAAAAAGTCCAGGACCAGATTGATTCATAGCTGAATTCTATCAGACATTCAAAGAAGAATTAATAGCAATCCTATAGACATTATTCGAAAAGATAGAGAAAGAAGGAATCCTCCCTAAATCATTCCATGAAGCCAGTATCACACTAATACCAGAACCAGGAAATAACATAGCAAAGAAAGAAAACTATGGACTAATATCCCTTATGAACATAGATGCAAAAATTCTCAACAAAATACTAGCAAACTGAATCCAACAGCATATCAATAAGATAATCCACCATGTTCAAGTGGGTTTCATTCCCGGGATGCAGGGATGGTTTAATATACACATGTCAACACATATGATGCATCACATAAACAGAATTAAAAACAAAAATCACATGATCCTATCAATAGATGCAGAAAAAGCATTAACAAAATCCAGCATCCCTTTATGATTAAAACTCCCAGTAAAACTGCTAGAAGGGACATAGTATAAGGCAATAAAAGCCATCTATGAAAAACACACAGCCAACATTATACTGAATGGTGGAAAGATGAAAGCATTCCCCCTGATAACTGGAACAAGCAAGGATGCCCACTCTCACCACTTCTATTCAACGTTGTACTGGAAGTCCTAGCCAGAGCAATCAGACAAGAGAAAGAAAGAAAGAAATCAGTAAAGACGAAGTCAAACTGTTGCTGTTTACTGATGACATGATTTCATACCTAGAAAATCCTAAAGATTCATCCAAAAAGCTCTTAGAATTGGTAAATAAATTCAGCAAAGTTTCAGGATACAAAGTTAATGTACAGAAATTAGTAGATCTGCTATACCAGTAGCAACCAAGCTGAGAATCAAATCAAGAAATCAATTCTTTTTACAATAACTGCAAAAATTAAATTCTTAGGAATATACTTAACCAAGGAGGTGAAACATCTCTACAAGGAAAACTACAAAACATTGCTGAAAGAAATCATAGAGGACATAATTAAAAGGAAACACATTCCATGCTTATGGATAGGTAAAATCAATATTGTAAAAATGACCATACTGCCAAAAGAAATCTATAAATTTATGCAATTTTCATCAATTTTTCTTCACAAAACTAGAAAAGAAATCCTAAAATTCATATAGAACCAAAACTAAGCCTGCATAGCCAAAGCAAGACTAAGCACAAAGGACCAATCTGGCATTACATTACTTGCTTCAAACTATTAAATATACTATAAGGCCACAGTCGTCAACACAGCATGGTATGATATAAAAACAGGCATATAGACCAATGGACAGAATAGAAAAACCAGAAATAAAGCCAAATCCTTACAGTAAACTGATCTATGACAAAGCAAACAAAACCATAAAGTGGGAAAAAGAACTTTATTTGTTGAATAGGGTTATTCAACAAATGGTACTGGGATAATTGGCAAGCCACATATAGAAAAATGAAACTGGATCCTCACCTCTTACCTAATACAAAAATCAACTCAATATGGATCAAATACTTAAATCTCAGACCTAAAAGGATAAAAATTCTAGAACATAACATTGGAAAAACCTCTGTAGACAATGGCTTAGGCAAATACTTCATGATCAAGAAACCAAAAGCAAATGCAACAAAAACAAAGATAAATAGATGGGACTTAATTAAGCTAAAAAGCTTATGCACAGCAAAAGAAGTAATAAGCAGAGCAAACAGCCAACCCACAGAGTGGGAGAAAATCTTCACAATCCACATATCTGACAAAGGACTAATATCCAGAATCTACAAGGAACTCAATCAGCTTCACAATCCACATATCTGACAAAGGACTAATATCCAGAATCTACAAGGAACTCAATCAGCAAGGATAAAACAATCTCATCAAAAAGTGGGCTAAAGACATGAATAGACAATTCTGTAAAGAAGATATATAAATGGCCAATAAATATATGAAAAAATGCTCAACATCATTAATAATCAGGGAAATGCAAAGCAAAATCTTAATGTGATACCACCTCTGCTCCTGCAAGAATGGCCATAATCATAAAATAATAGATGTTGGCATGGATATGGTGAAAAGGGAATACTTTTACACTGTGAGTGGGAATGTAAACTAGCACGAACAGTATGAAAAACAGTGTGAATATTCCTTAAAGAACTAAAAGTAGATCTACTATTTGATCCAGCAATCCCACATCTGGGTATCTACCCAGAAAAAGGAAGTCATTATACGAAAAAGATACTTGCACACACGTTTCTGGCAGCACAATTTTCCATTGCAAAAATATGGAACCATCTCAAATGCTCATCAATTAATGAGTGGATAAAGAAAATGTGATATATGTACATATATGTATATATATGTATACATATATATATGTATATATATATGTATATATATATCACATAGTATTTATAAGAATACTATGGAATACTACTCAGCCATAAAAAGGAACAAAATAATAGCATTTGTAGCGACCTGGATAGAATTAGAGACCATTATTCTAAGTGGAGTAGCTCAGGAATGGAAAACTAAACATTGTATGTTCTCACTCATAAATGGGAGCTAAATTATAAGAATGCAAAGGCATAAGAATGATACAATGGACTTTGGGAATTCCAGGGAAAGGGTGGAGGGAGTTGAGGGATAAAAAGCTACACACAGGGTATAGTGTGCACTGTTTGGGTGATAGGTGCACTAAAACTCAGAAATCACCCCTAAATAAGTTATTCATGTATACAAATACCACCTGTTCCCCAAAAACCTACTGAAATAAAAAAAAAACAAAATAGCTATTAAAATATAGTATAGAAAATACATAAACCAGTAACATAGCCATTTATTACTATTATCAAGTATTATGTACATAACTGTATGTGATGTATTTTTATATGATGGACAGCACAGTAGGTTTGTTCACACCAGCATCAAAACAAACAAGAGAAGAATGTGTTGCACTATGACGTTAGGACAACTACAACATCACCAGGCAATAGTAATTTTCAGCTCCATTATAATCATATGGGACCATCGTTGTATATGCCATCTGTCATTGGCCAAAATGTCACTAAGTGGTGCAAAACTCTACTTCCTTTAAAACTTTAGAGATTTTTTTTTAAATGTAAAATGCCCCAAACTACCTCAAGCTTCCTGTAATTGATCTTTTAAATCTGATCTAAAAATTCAATCATTAGAACTATAAATAACACAAAGTGGGAAATGACAATAATTTTTGCCAAACAAAATACTGCCTCTTAAAAATAATGATCAATAAACCATATATTAATATATAAAAAAGAATTCAGTACTCTTTGAAGCCTATGTAGGAGTTAAGTAATACCATGGCGGCTATTTGCAGTATATTCAGCTTTGGTGACAGGGAACAGGATAAAAATATAATAGGTTCAAGGATAAAGAGGAATTTGCAGTTTGAGAGTGGGACACCTAAGATTTGAGTATCAAATCCACTATTTACCATCTGAATGACCTTGATATATTAACTGCTCCTCTCCAGACTTTAGTTTTAAGGTTAAAATGATTCTTACTTTAAAGACTCATTTGAGACTTGAATAGATAATGCAGCAGAGTGATTAGAGTATAATAGATTAATAAATATTAATTATTATTGTTATACTCATCCTGGTTTCAATAAATTTTGCTCAAGTCAGTGCCAATAGATATTTGTTTGAGTAAGTGACTGATCGTTTTTTGTGTTCAGCTCATTTTTTAGCTGAACCTCTGGTTTATGTGTCTATTTCAGTACTTATATATTTATTGATTCTCATTCACCTATTATTTATTTAGTGACTATCATGCAGCTCCCAGTGAGGAACACTAATCTCCTCTTTTCTACTGGGAATAGATCCAAATTAGGATTCGAATCCTAATTTCTATTGAGAATTTGACCCAATAGAAGTGTGTTTAAACCTTAAAGCTGGAGCCAAAACATTTCTACATCTAGTACACTGACTGGAGAGATGCTAGAATTCTAGCATCGGAATCCTAGCCTATGAAGTCTATCAAATGAAGATTAATATAAAGAGTAGGCTTGAATGAAGAAAAAAGAAAGAAAAGAAAGAAAACTTTGTAGTAGAAAAGACTAACACAACAAATCATATTTTTTTCCCTTTCATGTGTTATTCGCTTTAAAATTAATGCTTCTGTTTCCTCTTACCGCCATTCCATTTTCCTTTCTCACTTTTCTTTTTCAAACAATATGGAGTTTTAATATTGTGATCTAAAGCAACTTTCTAGTTTCAGCTAATAAATTTGGAGTTCTATCATAACTTATATTTAACAGGCATCCAAAACAAAGCTCCATTTTAAGACACAAATGGAGTAAAGGTCATGAGGTGATATCATTATTATGCAGGCAAACTATGTACTTGGAAAGATATTGAAAGCTGTAAATCACTATTACATTACTTGTTTGTCTTTCTTGTTAAAAATTAATTATGGTTTAAAATTATGAAACACCTATATTTACATCTAAAGTAATAAGTTTTCTATATTTTCCAAATATTGGCTTACAGGTACATTTTTCAGCATGGTAAAAATAAATGAAACATTAATTATTATGTCCCTGATGTCTGAAACAATTTAGCTACCTTATCAATATGCCTTTTGGGCAAATCAGCTCAGTGATTCTATGATTAACATAAATGCTGCACGTAGGCAATTTTTGCCTGAACTTGTAGATTGCATTATTAATTCCACATAGATTCTTTATTCTAAAATCAACCTACCAATGTTTTCTCATCTCTAACCAAGTATTCAAAATTAATCAACTCTCTGAAGCAGCATGTTTTGTGACATGACAGTAATGTGTATGCCACAACCAATCAGGTGAAACATCACTGTAAGGCAGGCATTTCAAAGATGGGACTTTAAAAATTAATGAGCAAAGAGGGTAAAACATGTACACTTTTAACCTTTCTTTTTTTCTTTGAAAGATCTAAAGAGGACAGATATGAAACTCAGTTTTCTTCAAAGATACTTATTTAAATTTCAAATTGACTATTTTACATTGCTAAATTTTATATAAAATTAAGTATTATATAGTCTAGTAATAATGTCTTTAAAGGTTTAAAAAAAAGCCTTTCTGTAATCTTTTTTATTATTTCAGTTGCCTCTAACCCTTTATTTAATATTTTTTTCTCATTTAATGCACACTTTACCCTATCGACTTCTGCAAACTTGTTACCCCTCAAAGACTTTATATCATTAGAAGCATATAAAATAATCATGTTACTTCTGTCTTATCTCTTAAGTTAAAAACTATTGAGATCAATCATCAAGTAATTATTGAACATTATTAAATTACCTGACTTCATACAAAGAACTCAAAATGCACCTTACATCTCAGATTTGAGGAATATTGTCCATGTCACACGCATCTTTGTATTAGGTTCAGCCTAGTGCCTATAATTACATATTTCTTCCTTATTTTATTTCTATTCTTCTAAGGAATTCCTTGAAATAGAGAACAATTATTTTGCCGTTGACTGAAAGGAGCCAGACACAAAAGAATGTCATATATGATATGACTTCATTTGTGAAAAATTCAAAAACAGGAAGCATTATTCTTTGAAATTGAAAGTCACAATAATGGTTACCCTCTGGAGAGAGAATAGCTGGGAGGGGACATGAGGAAGGCTTCTAGGATCCTACTAATCTTTTGTATCTTTATTTGTATGGTGGTGGCATGGATGAGTGTATTTGTATAATTTAATTGACCTTCACATGTAAGATTATATGCACTTCACTTTATGAAAATTCAAATAAATATGAACAAGTGATTAAAACTGCTTTCATTTTTAATAGGTTGTTATGATCCTTGTTCTTTCCTTTTAAATAAGTCACATATTCACCAACATTTGCTTACGCTCTTTTCCACATAGATGTTTATCTGATACTCTCCACTTTTTCTATCAGTCCCATCAGTTTGAATAGAAATTCTTCTCTGTTCATTCTAGCCAAGAATAATTGGTATTCTTTCTGTAAATGTCTAAAACAAAAATGGCTTTAGCAGTCATTTTGTTCCTTAACCATCAAATGAGATGTTTTAAGATGTGGTTTATACTGAGCTAACATAACTTTATCTCCAAATAGAATGTCTCTACAACACTTAGCATAATTTTAAGACCTAGTAGACATTTACTGAGAACATATTAAATTAATATGTAGTTTACATATGTCAATACTAAACTCTAAATTATGACCAAATATTTTCATCAAATCTCTCTCAAAGTTGTTTTATTTTTTGGAAAATGTAAATAAATAAATGTGTATACACACACACACACACACACACACATATAGAGAGAGATCATTCACACACAAATACATATTAAATAATAAATATGCAAAAACTTTTTAAAAGACAAAACACCAATCTCTATTATTTTATTGTCTTTTAATTTATATGTATAATGATCTACTTTCAGTTAGGATATAGAAAAACAAAATTCAGTCACAACCACTGAAACAAAAAGTTAATGATACACAAAAAACTTATTCTTTGCTCGAAAGCCATCAAAGAACTGTGAGCATAAAAGGATCTAACAAATTCCAGTAAAATAAATATTCCTTGAGCAAGAAACAGAAGATACTTTCATATCCGCAGCCAGTTGCTGTGACTAGGGGACAAAATGTCCAAGGAGCAAGCCTGCCAAGGAAAGATAGTTTTTGCTTGGAATGTGAGAGTGGAAGTGGGAGTCTGTGGGGGCATGTGGGAAGGGGAGATACTACATGCAAGAACTAAGAATGAAAGCTGACTTTTCAGAAGCAATAGAGGCCAGAAGACAATAAGACAATTTTAGAATGCTAAAAGAAGAAAACTGTCAACCTAGAATTCTATGCACAGTGAAAATGTCCTTCAAAATTAGAGAAATGATATTTACTGGCAAACAAAAACTAACATACTTTACAAAAACTGCAAGGAAACTTCTTTACATCTGACAAGAAGTAGTATAAGATGGAAATTTGGGTCCACAGGGAAAAAATGAACATTACAAATGGAAAATATGGAGTAAATACATAACTTTCCTTCTTTTATTTAGAAGTATATGTCTATTAGCTATTTGAAGAAAAATATAGTAATAAGGGATTGGTGTGTTGGTAGCAGATACCATAGTAAAATGTATAACAGTGATAACACAAAGAGCAGAAGAAATGCAAGTAGAATTACATTTTTTTAATATGATCCCTTATATGGGAAGTAGTATAATATAAAATCAAGATATAATGTGAATAAATTACATATGGCATCTATAAAACAACCATAAATCAAATAAGTACTGACAAAAGCAAATAAATATAGCTGAAGAAACATCAAAATTACTCAATTTTCCCAGTGGAAGACACAAAAGGAGGGATATAAGAACAAAGAACAGAGAAAACTAATAGCATGTTAGTGCAGATAGAACCCACCATATTAATAACTAGATTATAATTATCAATATATTTATTGTTAATAAACCAAAATGCCAATTAAAAGTCAAAGATTGTCAGACTAGACAAAACAGAAATCACCAACTACACGCTGTCTAGTTCCATAGAAGAGATATATTTAACGTATAAAAAATAAGCAAATTAAAAGTAAAATATAGGAAAAGACATATCATGAAAAACAATCACAAAAATGTTGGTATGCTATATTTCTTGAAGAGAAAAATATTAAATATCTTAACCTTTGTAAATCACTCTGACATTTTGATGACAAACCATCCATAAATAATATATAAATAAATGGATGTGACTGTATTAAAACACACACACACACACACACACACACACACACACACACACACACACACACTCACTCTAACAAACTGCCAGTCTACAGGGCATACTTTTCCAACAATAAGATAGACTTTATGCTGGGACCATAAAACAAGTTTTTGACAAATTCCAATGGAAAAAAACTCATACAAAGTCCATTTTCTTCACAACAGATTAGAAATCAATAATATTAAAACACGTAGAAAAATCCCAATTATCTGTTAAAAAACACATTTCCAAATAACTCATGAGTCAAAGAAGAAAGAGCAAAACCTGGCATGGATATTACCAGAAAAGACCAAATTTCCTCATGAACTAAGATCCAAAAATTGTCAAGAAAATATTAGCAAGCTTAAGCAAGATATAAAAGGATATTATATAAGGATGAAGTGATATTAATAAAAATAATGCAAGACTAGTTCAACACTCAAGAATATATCTAATTGATTCATGACATTAACAGAACTAGTCATCTCAATAGATGCAGAAAAAATATTTTTATAAAATTTTAATGTACTTTTATAATTAAAAACAAACTCTTAGAAAACTAATAATAAAAGGAATAAAAGTCCTTTATAAGATATAGGATTTACAAATAATTTCTCCCAGTCTTTGTCTTTTGATTCTCTTTGTAATACTTTCTAAAAATAGAAATGATAAACTTTGATACTGTCTGATTTATCTATCTTTGGTATCGTGTTTAAGAATTCTTTGCCTAACCCAAGGTCACAAAGATTTTCTCCTGTGTATTTGATTTATACTAGGTTTTACATAGATGCCCTTTATCAGTCGATTTGAGGAAATTCCCTTCTAGTCTTAATTAGCGGATATGTGTGTATATCAATACATATAGTGTTAGTCAAGTAACTATTTCTCTATTTCTACTTTAGCCAGCTTTAACAGTTTATTTATTTCAAATAATTTGTCCATTTTATCTTAGTAGTTGAATTTATTGGCATAAAATGTCTAATATTTATTAACCTTTTAATATTTGTAGAATTTTTACTGCTATTATTTTGCTCAGGATCAATATTGGTAATTTATAATTTCATCATATTTTTCTCTAATCAGCATTTTTGGAAGCCTATCAATTTCAACGATCTTTTTTTTATTTTAGGTTGTGGGGTACATGTGCAGGTTTGTTATATAGATAAATTGTATACCATCAGGGTTTGGTGGATGAATTATTTCATCACCCACATAATAATAAGCATAAGACCCAGTAGGCAGTTTTTCCATCCTCAGCCTCCACCTTCAAGTAGGCCCCAGTATCTGTTGTTTCCTTCTCTGTCTCCATATGTACTCAATGTTTAGCTTCCACTTATAAACAAGAATAAGTGGTATTTAGTTTTCAATTTCTGTGTTACTACACTTAGATTGATGGTCTCCAGCTCCACCTACCTTGTGACAAAGGACGAGATCTCGCTTATTTTTTATGGCTGCATAGTGTTTCATGGTGTATATGTACCACATTTATTTTATTCAAAGAGGGGCCTTTAGGTTGATTCCATGTCTTTGCTATTGTGAGTAGTACTGCAATGAACATATGAGTACATGTGTCTTTATAGTAAAATAATTTATATTTCTTTGAGCAGATACCCAGTAATGGAATTGCTGGGTGGAATAGTAGTTGCATTTTAAGTTATTTGAGAAATCTCCAGATTGCCTTCCACAGGTGCTGAACTAATTTAAATTTTTCCCAGCAGTTTATAAGTGCCCCCTTTTTTATTCCACAACTCCATCCGCGTGTGCTATTTTTTTTTTTTTTTTTTTTTTTTTTTGGCTTTCTAATAATAGTCATTCTGACTTCTGTGGGATGGTATCTCAACGTGGTTTTGATTTGCATTTCCCTGGTGATTAGTGATACTGAGCATTTTTTCATATGCTTGTTAGATTTGAAGCTGCATAGCTGCATGTATGTCTTTTGCTTTTTTTTTTTTTTTTTTTTTTGATACAGTCTAATTCTGTCACACAGGCTGGTGAGCAGTGGCATGATTTTGACTTACTGCAACCGCCACCTCTGCGGTTAAAGTGATTCTCCTGCCTCAGCCTCCTGAGTAGTTGGGATTACAGGTGTGCACCACCGCACCTAGCTAATTTTGGTGTATTTAGTAGAGACTCGCTTTCATCATGTTGAAATCCTGACCTCGAGTGATCTGACTGTCTCAGCCTCCCAAACTCCTGGGATTACAGGTATGAGGCACATCTGGCTCCTTTGCCCAATTTTTAACGGGGTTGTATTTTGCTTTTTTATTTATTTGAGCTCTTATAGATGCTGGATATTAGACCTTTGTCAGAATCAAAGTTTGCAAAGCTGGAGACATCAATTTTCTTTTAAAGCTTTAGATTTAATTAATTTTCTCAATTGTTTTCCTCCTTTTTTTGCTGAGTTCTGCTCAGAAATTTATTTACATGTTCGTTCATTATTCTGATTTTGTTGGGTTTAATTTACTATTCCTTTTAATTTCTTAAGGTAAAAGTTGAGGTAATTGATTTTAACCCTTTCATATTTTTAATACAAATATTTATTGGTATAAATCCACCCCTATTGTTTTAATGATATCAAGCAGATATTGATATATTATTTCTATCACTTCAAAATAATGTTCAATTTTTTTTAATTTTACCTTTGGCTTCTTGGTTACATAAAAGACTGTTGTTTAATTTCCTAATATTTGATAGTTTTCCAAAGATTTACTTACTGTTATTGATTTCTATTTTAATCCATTGTGATCAGAAAAATACTTTGTATGACTTGAATCTTTATAAGTTAACATTCATGTTATGGACCCAAACGTTGTCTTATTTGATAAATGTTCCATAGATAAAATTTTAAACATATGTTTTGCTGTTATTGAGTGGCAATAATTATTAAGTTAATTTATTTGGTTAAGTTGTCAATTAGGTTAATTTGGCTGCTAATATTCAAAGTACTTTTATGTTTAACTAAATTTCTACCAACTTGTTCTATCAACCATTGAAAGAGTAGTACTGAAATTCGAACATATATTCATGGATTTTTCAATATTTCCCCGCAATTCTATCCATTTGGTGTCATGTATTTTGAATCTCTCTTATTAAGTGAGTAAATTTTTAGGATTCTTATGTTCACTTGATGACTTGACTCCTATATCGTTATGAAATAAAATTATTTCTGTTAATGTTCTTTTCTCTGTAACCTACTTTCTCTAATACTAATATAAAAATATTTTAAGTGTTTTAATATGCTATGCCATTTTGAATCTTTTTACTATTAACCTGTTTGGATATTTTTATTTGAAATTTATTTCTATTAGGCAGCCTATACTGTATATTCAATCTGGCAACCTCTGCTTTTTAATTTTTATATTTAGACAATTTCCATGTAATTATTGATGTGGCTAAGTTTATTTCTAACAATTTGCTATATACTTTTTATTTGTCTCGCTTGTTTTTGTCCCATTTTTTCTTTCTTCCTGGTTTCTTTTACATTAATTTTGATTATATTTATCTCCATAATTAACCTAGGCTTATGAGCTAAAACTGGGTGTGTTTGTGTGTATATTATTTTATTCATTGCTTTAGAGTCAATATTTTATATCTCTAATGTATTGCAGTCTACCTTCAAGTGATATTATATGACTTCATGTACAAGACCATTAAAATGGTATAGTTCGGTTTTTCATTCCTAATTTGTGTCCTATTGCTGTCATTCACTCTATTTTTATGTATTATAAATCTCAAATTTATTTTTACTATTTTTGTTTAAATTGCCAATTGTCTTTTAAAGATATTTCTTTAAATATTCTTAAAATGTGAGTATGCTGCGATATTTTTAGTTTTTGTTTGTCCAAACAAGTATGGTGCCTTCTTCTTGAAAAGACATCTCTGCTTTGTATAAAATTCTAGGTTGACATCATGTTTTACTTATTTAAATATTTTAAATTCCATAGACTTCCCACTTGCAGTTTGTTTTGTTTTCTTAAATCAATTGTTATACTTGTCTTTGCTCCAGGGTTTATAATACATCTTTTCTTCTGACTGATTTTATAACTCCCTTTTATCACTAGTACATAAGCAATTTAATTAGAATATGCCTTGGTGTAATTTATTTATGCTCCATGAAATTTGGCAATTTTTTTAGAGTTAAATGCATTTATTTCTATTTTTTAATGTGTAATTACATAGGATGAGAAAACTAGCATTACACTTATGTGAAAAAAAGCAGAAAATGCTTTTGAGATGAGACAATATTTTACATATTAACTTTTGGTTGTTACCAGCATATGACAAAGTCTTGTTGAGCAAGAATAATTGAGGCACAGAAAGAAAAAAAGAAAAATGTTGATCCACAGCTTATCCTCAATCTAATGTTGGTTAGCCATACCCATTATATTCTCCTCTCATAGTATACAACTGCTAACAGCAGCTAGCAACTGAAAAAAATGGAAAAGTTTTATCTGTAGCTCATTTCCTGTTTGGCCACTGTTAAGCCCCAGTGTTCTCAAACTAGTGTATACTATAGAATTATCTGGGGACGTTTTTTAAAATGTAGTTTTCTGGCCTTCACTGCTCAGAGAATTTGAGTTAATATATCTGGATCTAATAATTCATACCTCTAACATTATTATCTTAAATGTGCTGTATACTATATGGTGAAAAAAAATATATATATATATTTTTTTTCATATATATATATTTTCATATATATATATGAAAACTGAAGTTTGGAGAAATTTGGCAGATTTTAGCCAGTATTTTCATCCATATTTCTTTCTGTTTCTTCCTCTCTTTTCTTTCTTTAATGTACTTCATTTAAACATACATTAGGCTTCCAGAAGTTCTCCCCTTGTTCACTGATGTATCGTTCATTGTGTGTATCTTTTTCAAATATTTTTTAAACTTTATCATTGTAGATAATTTCTGTTTCTATGACTTCAAATGCAGCAATTTTTTTAAATGTCTAATCTGCCTTAAATCTCATCCAGTGTATTTTTCATCATGCACATGAAGATTTTATTGCTGGAAGTTTGATTTGGTCTTCCTTTATATCTTATTTATCTCAATGTCTCTTTTCTATGAAATCTAGTAATAAAAATGATTTTATATTTTACTCTCAAATAGGTATCAGTTCTAATGCTGTATATGTGCTTAGTCAATTTTGATCAGATCAGACATTGTGAATTTTACCTTACAGAGTACTAGAAATTTTGATTTCCAGAAAAAATATTCTTGAGTGTTGTATTTAGTTAGAAACTGTTTGTTGATTGTATGTATTTCTTTTACCTTTTTTAGGTGGGAGTGAAGTAGCACTTAGTCTAGAGCTAATTATTCTCCACTATTCAGGTTAGACTTTTGTGTACTGTGCCTAAATCCTCATGAGACTTGTTCTCCAGTCTGGCTGGTGGGAAGATGCATCAGTCTCTGTCCTATGTGAATGCTGATTACTGTATTCTCTAATTCTTTTGCATAGTACTTTCCCCAGGGGCAAGTAGTTTTCTCATACAAATGCACTACTTATTAATACTGAGCTTAGTACTCGGGGGGACTATCTATTTGCAGATTTCCAGAATTTTCTCTCAACATAGATCTCACCTCTCTCATCTCATTCTTCACAAAATCTTAGCTCCACATCCTCAATTCAGGGACCTCACTGGTTTCTACATGTGTTCACCTCCCTGTATCATGGCTTAGAAAATTTCTCACGGGCAAAACCTGGTGCACCCGTCTCTGTTTCTTATCTCTTCAGGATCACTATTCTTCATTGTCTTATATCCAGAATTTGTCTAATTATCATTTCACATACTTTCATTCTTTGGTTGTCTCAGGTAGGAGAATGAAAATGTGACCTGCTATTCCCTGTACTCTGGAAGTGTAAGTCCTAATATTTTTTTATGGAGATGTTGATAAACTGATTATACTTACTGTAGATGATGGGGAAATGAATGCAGCAAAGCACCATGGCAAGTGTATACCTATGTAATAAACCTGCATGATCTGCACATGTATCCCAGAACTTAAAGTATAATAATAAATAAATACATATAAAAACACAAAAGAACTAAAGCACCCAAAACTTTCAGTAAGGAACATATATGAATGGTTTATATGACATATTTTCAAGATTTACTTTAAAACTACATGAGTCAAGACTATTATTTCCATAAAGACAAATAAATAGTAGAACAGAATAGATTATCCAAATACCGACTCACATATATATGGCCAATTGATTTTTGAGGAAGAGCTAAGATAAGTTAATCAAGAAAAAAATGTAAAGCATCAGATGGCACTGCTGTTGGAATAGAAGGAGTAATTATGTTTGTTGAAAATTAAAATCTTACTCTATAGCAAATACCAGATTTTTAATACAGCAAACAGAAAACTATTCTATTTCCTCTGCTTTAAAACAAGGCAGTAATTCTAAAAGTTTTCAATATATAAAGCATTGTTGTTTATTGAAACCAAAAGCTTTAATTCAACCCAGTGTAACAGGTATTAAATTTATTTCCTACTTCTATATGTGAACTAGCCATTTGGTTGCTTACATAATGATACCCATTCTTTGCTTATTCAAAATTATTTTGTACTAATTATGTGTATTCTTCAAAATCACTGCAAATTTAGGACATAACATTTATGTTTGAAAATATGTAGAAAGTCTGTGTTACATTCCTTTTAATAGAGAACTTAGCTCCTATAGAAGGGAGTAAATTAATATTAGGTTTTCTTTATTTTTCACCCACTACTTTTTCCTGCTCTTTGGTGTCCCAACTTCCTACCCTTTAAGTTTCTGTATTCTAAGGTTCTCACCCTTTTAATCAAGAATTTAAATCTGCTGATGTATTAATTAGCAGCAAACCAAAAGTGCTGCCTTCTAAGGGTGACTACATTTTAAGTTAAATGAGTGATTCTTCTCTTGTGGAGTTTAAGATGTCTGCATATATTTTACTTATCTTTGTTGTATTAGTGCCCAACTCAATATCTAACATTTAACTAATTTTTGATTAAAAATGAATTAATGAATGATGGCATTTTTCATGAAGTACAGTGTAGGGTTATCCAAGTGCTGCCAGATCATTTGACTAACATATCCCCTGATATTAAATTAAAAAGGTCACATAAGTCATCATAAACAATTCATAGATTTCAGAGATTCAATGATCTAATGATAATAGTGTTTGTTAATTTCTGTATAAAAGTTACACTTTTCAGCATCTGATTAAAATGTCAGTAATGTCTGCCATTTGCATTTACTGCAACCTAGCTATTTTGTTACAATTTTAGCTTTTTCTATCACAAGTATTATTTTAATTTTGTGAGCACATAGTAGGTATATATATTTGTGGGGTACATATTTTGATACCAGCATGGTGTGTAAAATAATCACATCATAGAGAATGGGGTATCCATCCCTTCAAGCATTTATTCTTTTACCTACAAATAATCCAATTGTACATTTAAAATGTGTAATTATTATTGACTTTAGTTACCTTGTTGTAATATCAAATAATAGGTCTTATTTATTCTATTTTTTTCTACCCATTAACCATCCCCACCTCTCCCTCAGGTCCTCTCTACCCTTCCCAGCCTTTGGTAACTATTCTTTTACTCTCTATGTTCATGAGAGCAATTGTTTTGCTTTTTAGATTTCACAAATAAGTAAGAACATGTGATGTTTGTCTTTCTCTGCCTGGCCTATTTCACTTAACATAATGGTCTCAAATGCCACATTACAAAAATTTGAATTAATCTTATGATTATATTCTTAATTTGTCTGTAGTGCTTTCAAAGTATAGCACAGATAATATTGTGGATGATCCATAAACATACATGGTTCCATAGTAACGTAAGTTGGAGATGATCATTAAACAACAAATTTAGGCCAGGAGCAGTGGCTCACGCCTGTAATCCCAGCACTTTGGGAGGCCGAGATGGGCAGATCACGAGGTCGGGAGTTCAAGACCAGCCTGACCAACATGATGACACCCTGTCTCTACTAAAAAAATACAAAAATTAGCTGGGCATGGTGGCGGTGCCTGTAACCTCAGTTACTCAGGAGGCTGAGGCAGGAGAATCACTTGAACCCAGGGAGGCAGAGGTTGTAGTGAGCTTAGCTCATGACACTGCACTCCAGCCTGGGTAACAGCACTAGACCCTATCTCAAAAAATAAAAAAAAATAAAAAAACAATAAATCTTTCTTAAAGGTCCACAAATAACATATTAAAATATTTAAGACATTTTTCAATAAATATATTCAAACATAATTCATAATTTGTCATAATTTTTGATCTAAAAATAAAAATTTCTGATTATGTAACAAACATTATCCTTACTTAAATATTGTAGGACCCATATGCTCATCTACATTCTTAGCAGTAAGGCATACTCTAGATAATCAGGAACTCTTAAGTGCTGAATAATCCTAGAGGGTCTGAACTGAGCATGGGAGTGGGGCAGAAAATCCTATGGGTTTTATGGGTTTTAATCAGCAGAGCTAACTCTGTTTAGAATGATCACCTAGGGACAAACTAAGAATCAAAAAGTTTATTAAAGGCATCAAATGAAAACAATGAGGAAGAGAAACAGAACTTATTCATGTATAAAATAAACATCATTCTCTCAATAATATTTATTGTAGCCTGTCTTTCACTGAATCTTCTACTAGACACCCAGGGACACAATAATGAGTGACTCAGACATTAACCGTGATCTCATGGAGGTTAAGGTCTTTCTTGATTTAGGAGTTCAAAAAAATAAGTTTATGAGAAAAAGACAATCTCTATTCAGAGAAAACATGTTTCAAGTCCCAAAAGTGAGAAAGTATTTCTGAGGAATGGAAAGAAATATACCAGGGTGGAAGTAAAAAATAAAAAAAGGTTCGTAAAAGTGAGGCTAGAATTGTATAATCTCACAATGAAACCTAATCTGGTAGAAAATATGTTATTACACAAAATGTATGGCAAACGAATTAATATACTTTATATTTTGTAATATTTTCATGTCTGTCTCATATATATGTTAAATTGTTCAATTCTCACATGAAGCATTATGATGATTCTGTTGCATGCTGGAAATGAAGTCAAATGGATCATGACAATCAAATGTCACTTTTATCACCTGAAGAAAATAATTATATGTACTTGTTTTAAAGAGTTTTAGATTATTTATTGCTTGTGATAAACCATATTCAGACATCTTCATAACTTAATAACTTTTAAAAACAGGCTTTATTTAGTACAAAAAAAAGAAAGGAAGTATAAAGAGGGAGAGAGAAAGAGAAAGGAAGAGAGGGAGGGGAATGGTAGAGTGGAAGAGGGAAGGAAGGAGGACAGTTTGTCATGATTCTAGTTTTACTCAAATCCCAGGAAGATCTTTACACATGTAGCCTAGAAAACCAGGAAGAGACACAGAACCCCTCTAAAGATATGGAAGATAATTTCAGGTTCATTACATCTGTAGTAAAGCTTTTCAGGTCTAAGTCCAGTTTTTTTATCTTTAAATAACTGATCAACTGGTAGTTTTGGATTCTCCTTTTTTTCCTCATGATGATTTACTGCACAATTTTAACAAGCTGTAATTTAGCTCAACTATGAACAGGCAGTATGTCAGTTTATGCAAAGTCAATAATCGTATTTTAAATTTCATCATCACTATAAACAATAAATATGAGCTCATTCATCATAGATACTGTGTTTATTCTTTTAAAATCTTCAGACCTCCTGGCACAGAGTTGAATTTCACAGACTCTTTTTAAATGCTTGCTGAATTAAGCATTTACAGGCAGATTTTAAAACTGGTCCCGAATTGTCACCCTTCCTTTAATTCTCTCATTTTGCTAAGTCACTTTGTAGTACTCTGCCATATTGATTCTGGGCCTATCTATATGAACTTCTTCAGGCAATAGGATGCTAAATGTACAGGCAGAGGCTTGAAAATGCTTAGACATTTGCTCTCTACCTTTTATGCTCTTGGGTGTTTGCCATGCTTTTGTGCACATGCATAAAAAGCCAAAGCAAGTCCTTGGTTATCTCACAAAAAAACTAAATTAGGGAGTAAAGCTTACCACCCAGTCGCCCTAGCCAAAGATAACTTAGATTAGCCAATAGCCAGCCAACCTCTAAAATTTTGATTAAACTTAAGCTTCATCAACTAAAGCACCTTACCAATCCCCAGCTGAGTCCAGATGTGTAAGCAATCAATGTTTATTGTTCTATTATGATAGGGTTTTGTAGTGGCTTGTCACTCAGCATTATTGTGGCAAGCGATCACTCATACAGGTGCAAAGACATTCAGGTGCAATTTTCTCTTTGATACAGATAGAAAAAAGTGAAAGCCTTTCTAATAGAAAAGATAAAAACCCTCCCATGTTTTGAATGTTTTATTTGCATTTAAAAGATAGATTTAACTTGATGTCTATATATTAATCTACATTTCGGATATTTCCTGGTGTTTCAACAACATAATACTAAAAAGTGGTAAGAACTGGTTGAAGAACAAAGGAATAACAATATAGCAAAGAAAAAGGCTTGCAGATAGCCAGGACATATACAGTTTCTCCCAAATAGACTTATGTAAGAAAGATTGTATTCATTTATTCTTTTGCTCCAGAGAGAAGAATAGGAGCAAATATGTACAGGTGTGTATCCTATGGAGATATAAGTTAAGTAATTAAAAAACAAAAGGTAGTCAATATTTTGAGAACTCTAACAATAAAATATAGCCAGAAATTCAGTATACTAGGTTTTTGCCAAAAGTCAGGAAGAGCTTCAGTAAGCTAGACTTGATTTTGTTTCTTTTAAGATAAGCAATGAGGTAGAAATTTCAGAATACAAAGAGGCTAAAGGAGTGTCATCAGCTATGCTCCAAATGCTATTATGCAATCTTCAAATATTACCACAATAGTGTCAGCTATAGATTCAGAAGGAAATTCAGAAGGTTTTGCTTCAAATCAGATATCTGCTTCAAAGAGAAGAGAGCTGTTTTGTTCTTCAAACATTTTTCCCTGCAGCAAAAATGACTGACAATGATGATGTCCAATTCCAGCTCCATTATCTCTCTTAAGGTGGGTCAAAAGCTAGTTAAGAGTAACAATAAAGATCTACCTAGTGCAATTTTTGAATACATTTTTCAGTAATGTGCAACTCTTGCAAAGTTCTATTTGTTGCAATAATAGGAAATATGTATTTCTGAGACAAGTACACATAGATGATGTTATTTACTGGATAAAAGGAATTAACAGTCATACCTTTCCTTTTTTTTTTTAGTTTTTCAATAAGATTTTTAAAAATTATAATTTTTAAGAGACCACAGGACTACAAAAGATAATTTGATCAGTGGGTTCCTAGAACCATGATTAATCTTGTTAGAAATATTGGAAAACTAAATTCTCATTCTAGTAAGAGATGAGACTTAGATCAAAATTCTAAAATTTACAGTTAGAGAGGAAGAATAAGTTCCAGTGTTCCATTAGACAGTAGGGTGACCATAGCTATTCACTGCATATGAGAAATTTCAAGATAGCAGAGGAGAGAATTTTGAATATTATCACCACAAAGAAATGAAATGTTGAAGGTGACAGATATGCTAATTACCTTGATTAATCATTATACAATATATCCATGACTTGAAACATCACATTACACCTCATAAATATGTACAATTATGTCGATTATAAATAAAATAAAATGTAAAAAAAACACAAAAATAGTTTAGAATCAAGTTTGTAAGCATCATGTTTTACTTACTAAGGAATGCTAAAGGGAAAAATGTGTACTTATTTGATCTATTTACTATTTTAAAAACTGCAAATTTGAATATGTCCTAGATATCAAAGTGAGAATACTTATGATAGGTCATATTTTGCTTCTATATAAACAGGCCTCAGTAATGGAGATCTAGTTGTAATAAAAGGTATCTTAAAGAGGTATTTATTTACATGGGTGATTGAGGAAGGAGCTGATTAAGATTGGGATTTGGTGGTAGGGAGAGAGGGAAAACACAAATTTCTACATAAACTACCTTTGGCAGTTCTAATCCTTCGGAAACAGCATTCCGTTCCGAAGAGTGCTTTTAGCAGTGGCAAAACTAATAATCTGAAAGTTTCCACTTGGTTGTATTCTAATAGGTCAATGATCAATAAGGATATTCAAGTCACTTCTTATGCCATACTTATTTTGCTTTCAAATTTTATAAATATTTGGTAGTATATTAAATATAACAAAAAGGACTGGTGACAGCCTCAGCTATCAGTTTTAAGTTCTATCGTGAAATAAGACCACTGTATGAAATGTCAGGAACAGAGAGGTTTTGTTGATATCCTCAAATACGCTGCATGAAGGAAACACAGTAAACTGTCCCCAGGACTATTAAAAGGGTATAGGCAGTATTGACGGCAAGCCAGTGGCTCAAATGGATCTGAACACCAGGTTAAGGAAAAGCAGTTGAGCATCACTAAGAGTGCAAGAGGACAATGGATATATTGACAAGAGCCACTGTGAGTTGGTGCCAATAATTAAAGTCCATGTGGGCGGATTATTTCTCAGGGATGCCACCATAAAATGAGCGTGGACATATTTTTTCATGAAATATCACAATGCCATAAGAGCCACAGGAATACAGGTTCTACAACAGAAATAAAAAGATGAGGGGGAATAATCTGAATTTGACTAAACTTAATTCTAAAATATACTGTATTCTCAGTGAATGTCTTTGGAATTAAAATTTCTGAGGATTTAAAAGCTTCCTTTTGTCAAGGAAAATGGGAGCTGGAAATAAAGATTAAGCTTGGTTTTCAGAAAAATTTCAAAAATATTTTTTGCATTGCTAAGTTTTTGATCTGTAAAATTGTTAAAATACGTTTAAAATTTTATTTTTATTTAACAATGTTTTGGGAAGTTATATAACCATTTTAAAAAATAAGATGTATTTAGTGTGATATAACACTTAGCATATTGAGCAGTAATATGAAAAATAAACATTTATTGTTTCCTATTTCTTGATTTCTATAATTTTATTCACAGAGTCAGCACTATTAAATATAATTAGAGTAGAATATTACAATCACCCCAATTACTTTCTTTTAATTTACCATCCTGTCCTTTTAAAGTCTCTCATCTTCTCCACTTGTAGTAAAGAGAGAAGGAAATGAAAAAATGTAAAGGAAAAAAATTTAAATAAAATGGAAGCTCCAATCTTAGGTGAATAAAAGAGGTTAGAGAAATTAAAAGGCTTTAATCACAAAAAGGTTGGGTGTTTCACTACAAGTAAAAGAAGACCTGAATCAAAACATTTTAAAGCAATAATTTGATTTATTATTTAATAAAACAAAAAGCGCTAAGGTAGAACAGCTCAAGGGATGTGGCAATTGCATCATCAAGGATGCTAGTTATTTCTCTCTGTTACCCTCAACATTTTAGCTTAGTTTATCTCAGAATTGGAAAATGGTCATTGCAGTCCAGAGCATTACCTACAGAAATAATCATGTCCTGTGGACAGAATTAAAACCATTAAACCATTTTCTCTCTCGCTTCTCTTTCACCCACGGCAATTCTTCAGTGGACTGTCATATGCTTCTGCCTAACCACCCCCGACCCCCGCAACAAAAAAGAATGAAAAGAAATGAATGAACTCTCTGCCACTACCCCACAATTAGTTGAAAATGGTTGAGATGAGGAGTCACAAGAGTGAACAATGGTTAGCAATAGTTTCTTTCTTGGAACTTGGGAGGAATAAAGGCTGCTCTAAGTACATTTTACATTCTCTCAGGTAAATGTAACAAAAGCAACTATTTCATCTGGATCTCAGAAAATGAAAGGTAGAGTGATTTTCAATTGCTACTCTTCTAACAATCCAACAAAGTCGGAGTTACAAAAAGTTAACTATCAACCTGTCACATAAAAGAAAACTAGACAAAGGTTAGCATATTTCTATGAACTTGTCAACACACTTTCTAAACTGGATGTTTACAACTCACTACATCATAAAGTTAAAAAAAAAACTCACTAAAAGACTCATGAACATGTTAAAATTTTAGTTTATATCCATTCTACGTTATGAAAAAGAATAATAATTTTGTATTAATTTTCTTAGTTTGAGGCAAGGTAAGTCAAGTACTTTTAATATTAAAGTATTTAAAGATTGTATCTACAAATGAGAAGCTAATAAATAAGTGATATATTAAATATTATCTTAGAAGTAACCACATTCTAAAAGTGACATCTGTAGGCTTTTCATTGGTTATATCACGTCAAGAAAAAGTGGTGAAGAAAAACAACAAGAATTAGGTTATCAAAATAAACAGTTATCAGTCTAATAAGACGTCTCCTGCATGTTATTAGAGGAGCAGGAGACATGTTATTACCCAAAAAATATATATTTGATAAAACAAAGTAAACTTAGAAAACCCTGCTGCACCATGGAAATAACATATTGCATATTTAACTTAAAAATCTCTTTATCTACTTGATACTTTTACCATGATATTTGGTAGGAATTAATTGCATTCAAAGTTGATTAGCAAAGGTTATTTTGCATCTTGCAATGCAGCTTACCTGAGTAACCAGCCATGAGATACAATTCCTGTGGCTCTTTAAACAGCAGGAAAATAAATTAAGTACAGTATGTTGGAGAATCAAAGCTAAATAGGGTCATAATTATGAAATATGTGTTATAATATTTTAATTTTCTTACAAGTAGGCAAAATGTTTTCATTGCAAATTATTGTTTAGGCTAGTAAATTCTGTACGAATACAAAAGCAAACCCCTTTATATGAGAGGGAAACAGGAACACCCATGTAAGCAGATAAATGTTACATGCCTCAACTGTTAGAAGACACATTCCTTTAAAAAGTTCTAAGTCTGCTTCCATTGTAGGAAACTGAAAGAAAAACTAAAACTAAAAGAAAAACAAAAATAACTAATTCTAAATACAAAATGACCATTTACACCAAGGAGAAATAAAAAGAGGAGCTGCCCAGAGATTTCCAGGAGACACTGATTTAAACAAAACAAAACAAAAGACAAATTTTAAAAATACATGCATGTAATCAGGGACCACTAAAAAGGACTAGAATGAATTTACAAAAATGGTAAGTATTAAGAAGTCTAAACATTAAAGCTCTATTTGTCAACAAACAAAAATTACCAGAAAGAAAAATTGATTTTTATTATGTGATTATCAAAAGAGCAAGAATGTTACAGCTACTTTTTGGGAGATGATGAAATCACTTTACTAAAAGGCAAAGAAAAGGCACAACTCTTCACTGTAGTTAGAGAGAGAAAATGCCAATAGCTGATAGTGTAAGTATAACAACTAGAGACATGTAAAGGCAGAATTGGAGGTCTTAAAGATTAATCAGTTTGCTGTCAACAAAAGTACGCAATAGCAGATAGTATCAAGCACATACGGATTTTTAAACTACATGAATTTCTTATGTTCATCTGATGTTGAGAATCTATTACTCTAGAATGATTGTTGATTTGGTTTTCTGAATTAATAGGAGGGCTGTAATCTGCGGAAAAAAAAAAGCATGTTTTACAAACTTCACATGTAAACATGCATAAATGGAAAAAAGTCTCCTATTTTCAAGTTCAGCAGTAAGTTAGAGAATCTGTAGATTACACTTGGTCTTATTTCTTTTCCTTTTGTTGTTGTTTTCAGCTTCACAACGCCAATTGTGTGTTCTTAAACTATAGAATTATTGAAATTAAAGATCCTTCCTATTCGACGTTTTTTAAACCTTGCTTACGAAACAATTGCCAGATATATACCTATCACTAAGAATCACATTTTATAGGAATAACAGATACTATTAAACAAAAATATGCCTGAAAATGCAAGATAGAGAATCTAAAATTTCATATTCCTTCTGAAAAATTAGAAATATATTAATTCATATTATTTTACAGCCTAATACATGTTAATCCAGGAATGCTGTTCACTGTAAGTAGAAGAATATTCGTAAAATTTTCAAGTGCTTTTCATATAGCACCATCAATCTGTATTGAAAGAGTAATGTGATAATGTCATTAACTATAGTATAGACATGATGATTAGACATTCTTTTCTTATTACCAGGCATATGGATAGACTTTGAAAAACAGACTTAACAACTGACATAGGAATAAGTGTACACTGGATTGATAAAATGCTTCTGAAATAACAAATGTTTCCCAGTAGTTTATAGCAGATTTCTCAAATAAGTAAACCGAGAGCGCCTACATCCTGCAGAACACAAAATCACAGCAGCCTCTGTTTCTACAGACTTCTAGGACTCCAGATCCTAAAAAAGCATTGGCATATCAGATCTACTTTAACCTATATTCAAAAACAGAACACTATTTGGATTTTTGAAACACATAACTACTGCCAGCTGTTATTTACACTTCTCTCCATTTACACTTTTCCCTACACAGAGTAGCTGTTCTATCTAAATTAGAATCCTCTGTAAACTTTCCATTTCTGTTCTATAGATAATTCTGCCAAGCACTATCAGCAGGGCCACACCTGGCTAATTATTGCAAACACACAGCATCTTTGCAGTCATAATTTTATTTCACATGTTCATGCTTTTCAGAAGCACATCATTTGCTGGCCGGCCATCATCTGCTTTTCCTCATCTAATCTCATTCTCCATACTTTATAATAGTTTCTTTGTGATATTCATGGTTTCCAGGGGTGTAATTGAAAAAAAAAAAAAAGCTGTCTCCTATTTTCAAGTTTGGTAGCAAGTTAAAGAACCTACAGCTTACACTTGGTTATACTGATTTTCTTTGTTTGTGGTTGTTTTCAGCCTAACTGTAATGTTGATGTGAGCAAGAATTAAGTTTTGAGTATCACTGCATCCTAGAAATGATCGCAGCGGCTAGCGTAATCGTGAGTCATCGATGCATATAGGCTGACTGAAAGGACAAATAAATGGATGACCACATGAGTGGATTAAATATAGCTAATGTGTAAAATGCAAATAATAGAAGTGAATAATCTCTAATACTTTTGGAAGTTTCTGATTTGTTAACGTGAGTTAAATAATGCTATATAAAACTGACTATATCCTAAAAAAGGTATATATTTATATTTCACCTGTAATGCCTGGTATTCTCAAGAAATAACAAAACCTGCAGTGTCTAAAGTGTTTTTTAAATCAAATGTTATCAAAATATTTAAATAAAACAATCTATACTCAACACAGTTTTCTCTTCCTTATATGTTTACACTGTATCACTTAAAAATTATAAGAACAGAAGAAAGCCAAATAGGAACAGCTCCAGTCTGCAGTTCCCAGCACGACCAATGCAGAAGGTGAGTGATTTCTGCATTTTCAACTGAGGTACCCAGTTCATCTCATTGGGACAGGTTAGGCAGTCAGTGTAGCCTACAGAGGGCGAGCAGAAGCAGGGTGAGGCATTGCCTCACCCAGGAAGTGTAAGAAGGGGACCTCCCTCAACCAGCCAAGGGAAGCTGTGAGGGACTGTGCTATCAGGCCCAGATACTATGCTTTTCCATGGTTTTTGCAATCCATAGACCAGGAGATTCCCTCATCTGCCTACACCACCAGGGCCCTGGGTTTCAAGCACAAACTGTGTGGCTGTTTGGGCACACACTGAGCTAGGAGCAGGAGTATTTTTTCATACCCCAGTGGTGCCTGGAACCCCAGCAAGACAGAACTGTTCACTCACCTGGAAAGGGGGATAAAGCCAGGGAGCCAAGTTGTCTTGCTCAGTGGGTCCCACTCCCACGGAGCCCAGCAAGCTAAGAACCACTGGCTTGAAATTCTCACTGCCAGTACAGCAGTATGAAGTTAACCAGGGATGATCAAGGTTGGTGTGAGGAGGAGCATCCACTATTAATGAAGCTTGAGTAGGCAGTTTTCCCCTGACAGTGCTAAGGAGGCCAGGAAGTTTGTACTGGGCAGAACTCATCACAGTGTGGCAAAGTGGCTGTGGCCAGAGTGCCTCTCTAGATTCCTCCTCACTGGGCAGGGCATCTCTGAAAGAAAAGCAGCAGCCCCAGTCAGGGTCTTACAGATAAAACTTTCATCTCCCTGGGACAGAGCACCTGGGGGAAAGGGGCAGTTGTGGGTGCAGCTTCAGCAGACCTAAACCTTCCTGCCTGCTGGCTCTGAAGAGAGCAGCAGATCCTGACAAGGAAGATTCTCCCAGCACAACGCTCAAGCTCTGCTAAGGGACAGACTGCCTCCTCAAATGGATTCCTGACCCCTGTTCCTCCTGACTGAAAGAGATCTCCCCACAGGGGTCGACAGACACCTCATACAGGAGAGCTCCAGCTGGCATCAGGCCAGTGCCCCTCTGGGATGAAGCTTCCAGAGGAAGAAGCAGGCAGCAATCTTTCCTGTTCTGCTGCCTCTGCTGGTGATACGCAGGCAAATAGGGTCTGGAGTGGGCATCCAGCAAACCACAGCAGACCTGCAGAAGAAACACTAACAAAGCAATAACATCAACATCAACAAAAAAGACCTCCACACAAAAACACCATCCAAAGATCATTAAACTCGAAGATCAAAGGTAGATAAAACCATGAAGATGAGAAAAAAAACAGTGCAAAAATGCTGAAAATTCAAAAAACCAGAATGCCTCCTCTCCTCTGAATGATCACAACTCCTCTCCAGCAAAGGCACAAAACTGGATGGAGAATGAGTTTGATAACTTGAAGAACTAGGCTTCATAAGGTGGATAATAACAAACTTCTCTGAGCTAAATGAGCATGTTCTAAACCAATGCAAGGAAGCTAAGAACCCTGACAAAAGGTTATAGGAACTGCTAAGTAGAATAACCAGTTTAGAGAAGAAAATAAATGACTTGATGGAGCTGAAACACAGCATGAGAACTTCGTGGAGCATATACAAGTATTAATAGCCCAATTGATCAAATGAAGAAAGGATATCAGAGATTGAAGATCAACTTAAAGACATAAGGCATGAAGACAAGATTAGAGAACAAAGAATGAAAAGGAATGAGCAAAGCCTCTAAGAAATTTGGGACTTTGTGAAAAGACCAAACCTACAATTGATTGGGATCCCTGAATGTGATGAGGAGAACCAAGCAGGAAAACACACTTCAGGATATTATCCAGGAGAACTTTCCCAATCTAATAAGACAGGCCAACATTCAAATTCAGGAAACACAAAGGACACCACTAAGATACTCCTCGAGAAGAGTAACTCCAAGACACAACCATAAGATTCTCCAAGGGTCAAATGAAGGAAAATATTAAGGGCACCCAGAGAGAAAGGTCAGGTTACCCACAAAGGGAAGCTCATCAGATTAACACTGGATCTCTCTGCAGAAACGCTACAAGCCAGTAGGTACTGAGGGTCAATATTCAGCATTCTTAAAGAAAAGAATTTTCAATCCAGAATTTCACATCCAGCCAAACTAAGCTTCACAAGTGAAGGAGAAATAAAATCCATTCCAGATAAGCAAATGCTGAGGGATTTTGTCACCACCAGCCCTGCCTTGCAAGAGTTCCTGAAGGAAGCACTAAATATGGAAAGGAAAAACCAGTACCAACCACTGTAAACACACACCAAAATATAAACACCAACAACACTATGAAGAAATGCCATAAATTAGTGTGCAAAATAACTAGCTAGGATAATGATGACAGGACCAAAATCACATAACAATATTAACCTTAAATGTGCATGGGCTAAATGCCCCAATTAAAAGATATCAGACTGACAAATTGAATAAAGAGTCAAGACACATTGGTGTGCTGTATTCAGGAGACTCATCTCACATGCAAAAACACACATAGGCTCAAAAAAGAGATGAAGGAATATTTATCAAGGAAATGTAAAGAAAAAAAAAGCAGTGTGGCAATCCTAGTCTCTGATAAAACAAACTTCAAACCAACAAAGATCAAAAAAGACAAAGAAGGGCATTACATAATGGTAAAGGGATCAATGCAATCCTAAATATATATGCATCCAATACAGGAGCACCCAGATTCATAAGACAAGTTCTTACAAAGAGACAGACTCCCACACAATAATACTGGGAGACTTTAACAGCACATTGTCAATATTAGACAGATAAAAGAGAGAGAAAATGAACAAGGATACTCTGGAATTGAACTGAGCTCTAAACCAAGCGGACCTAATAGACATGGACAAAACTCTCCACCCAATGTCAACAGAATATACATTCTTCTCAGCACCACATAGCACTTATTCTAAAATCACTCACAAAATTGGAAGAAAAACACTCCTCCGCAAATGCAAAAGAATAGAAATCATAACAAATAGTGTCTCAGACCACAGTGCAATCAAATTAGAACTCAAGATTAAGAAACACACTCAAAACTGCACAACTACATGGAAACTGGACAACCTGCTCCTGAACGACTACTGGGTAAAAAATAAAAATAAAGCAGAAATAAAAAAGTTCTTTGAAGGCAACAAGAACAAAGAGACAACGTTTCAGGATCTCTGTGACACTGCTAAAGCAGTGTTAAGAGGGAATGTTTTGTTTTGTTTTGTTTTGAGATGAAGTCTCTCTCTGTCGCTGGGGTGGAGTGCAATAGCACGATGGCTCACTGCAAACTCTGCCTCCCAGGTTCAAGGGAGTCTCCTTCCTCAGCCTCCTGAGTAGCTGGGATTATAGGTATATGCCAACACATCTAGCTAAGTTTTGTATTTTTAGTAGAGACAGGGTTTCACCATGTTGGCCAGGATGGTCTCGGTCTCTTAACCTCGTGATCTGCCTGCCTCGGCCTCCCAAAACTCTAGAATTACAGGCATGAGCCTCTGCACCAGGGAAGAGGGAATTTTATAGCAGTAAATGACCACATAAGAAAGTGGGAAAGATTTAAAATTGACAAGCTAACATCACAATTAAAAGAACTAGAGAAGCAAGAGCAAACAAATTTAAAACTAGCAGAAGACAAGAAATAATTAAGATCAGAGCAGAACTGAAAAAGATGGAGACACACACACAAAAAAAAACCTTCAAAAAAATCAATAAATCCAGGAGCTGGTTTTTTGAAAAAATTAACAAAATAGATAGACTGCTAGCCAGACTAGTAAAGAAGAAAAGAGAGAAGAATCAAATAAACACAATAAAAAATAATGAAGAGGATATCACCACTGATCCTGAAGAAATACAAGCTACCATCAGAGAATACTATAAACACCTCTATGCAAATAAACTAGAAAATCTAGAAGATATGGATAAATTCCTGGCCACATACACCCTTCCAAGACTAAACCAGGAAGAAGTCGAATCCCTGAACAGACCAATAACAAGTTCTGAAGTTGAGGCACTTATCAATAGCCTACCAACCAAAAAAAGCCCAGGACCAGACAGATTCACAGCCAAATTTTACCAGAGGTAAAAAGAGGAGCTGGTACCCTTCCTTCTGAAACTATTTCAAACAATAGAAAAAGGGAGACTCCTCCCTAACTCATTTTATGAGGACAGTATCATCCTAATTCCAACACCTGGCAGAGGTACAACAACAAAAAAAGACAATTTCAGGCCAATATCCCTGAGGAGCATCGATAGGAAAACCCTCAATAAAATACTGGCTAACTGAATCCAGCAGGACATCAAAAAGCTTATCTACCATGACCAAGTCTGCTTCATCCCTGGGATGTAAGGGTGATTCAACGTACACAAATAAATAAATGTAACCCATCACATAAACAGAACCAATGACAAAAGCCACATGATTATCTCAATAGATGCAGAAAAGGCCTTCAATTAAAATTAAACACCCCTTCATGCTAAAAACTCTCAATAAACTAGGTATTGATGGAATATATCTCAAAATAATAAGAGATATTTATGACAAACCCATAGCCAATATCACACTGAATGGGCAAAATCTGGAAGCATTACTTTTGAAAACCAGCACAAGACAAGACAAGGATGCCCTCTCTCACCACTCCTATTCAACATAGTATTGGAAGTTCTGATCAGGGCAATCAGGCAAGAGAAAGAAACAGAGTATTGAAATAGGAAGAGAGGAAGTCAAATTGTCTGTGTTTGCAGACGACATGATTGTATATTTAGAAAATATATCTTAGCCCAAAACCTTGTTCAGCTGATAAGCAACTTCAGCAAAGTCTCAGGGTACAACATCAATGTGCAAAACTCACAAGTATTATATATACACAAATAACAGACAAACTGAGAGCCAAATTGTGAGTGAACTCCCATTCATGATTGCTGCAAAGAGACTAAAATACCCAGAAATACAACTTATAAGAGATATGAAGGACCCCTTCAAGGAGAACTACAAACCACTGCTCAAGGAAATAAGAGAGAATACAAACAAATGGAAAAACACTCCATGCACATAGATAGAAAGAATCAACATCATGAAAATTGCCATACTGCCCAAAGTAATTTAGAGATTCAATGCTATTACCATCAAGTTACCATTGACTTTCTTCACAGAATTAGAAAAACCTACTCTAATTTCATATGGAACAAAAAAAGAGCCTGTATAGCCAAGAAAATCCTAAGCAAAAAGAGCAAAGCTGGAAGGATCACCCTACCTGACTTCAAACTATACTACAAGGCTACAGTAACCAAAACAGCATGGTATTGGTACCAAAACAGATGTATAGACCAGTGGAACAGAACAGAGTTCTCAGAAATAACACCACAGATATACAACCATCTAATTGACAAATCTGATAAAAACAAGCAATGGGGGAATGATTCTCTATTTAATAAATG